>JAODJW010000050.1:1004630-1054663 GCA_026777045.1 Hyperopisus bebe
TTCAGGAACACAAATGGTCAGAATCAGAATCAGCTTTATTGTCATCCAACCACTTGACATGATAAGAACGTAACAGTCCGCATACATTATCACTGTTACAGTCAGTGAGATGAAGCGGATGATGCCAGTTGGACTTTTAAAATCCAAGAATGTGTGGAGAATGGATATCACGTGTTTACGCGCGATTACCGAATTGAATGATTCACTTTCCGTTTTTTTTTTTTCTCCTTTCTCTTGTCTTGTAAAGTGTATTTAATGGCAGACACTCACACACAAGCTGACACACACACACACCCACATCACACAATCAGGTGCACAAACTGCAACTGTCCTCAAGTGCAAGACATGAAATCTAATCGCAATGCACGCTCCTTAACACGGGCGCCCAGATAGGATTAATTCACCGCGATTTAATCAACTTTAACGCACGCAGAGTCGAGCCTTTAGGACTTACATTAAAGTGAGGGCAGGGTGCCAAAGATTATTTCTATTTAGAGGTTATTAGGAACACCCATGATGTTAAGAAGCCGCTCCGCTTATTAAATGGGGTCTAGCCGGGTGACAGAACATACAGGCGTCATTTTTTTATTTTTTTTTTTTGCATTTTTACTTTAAAGTACACGCAAAAAACTCAGAGCCAGCAGTGCGGCTATATTATCAATCAAGTGTAGGCTTTTAAGTGCTCGTGTTTAACATGAGACGGCGACACTGACGTCGCACTGCCAAGGTATACTTTCATCGTACTTGAAACAGCATTTTTTTTTTAACAGATGGTCGCCATAAAAATATAATTGAATTATTGCCACTCATTATCACCAAAAATCTGTTAATTGTTAAGCTTTCCCTTTTGCTTCAGGAATGTCAGTCATTGAAGAGGGGGGCCTTTAGTGGGAGGATCATTGTTCCGTATTAACTGCGACCACATCAGTGCACTTCAATGAGGGTTCTGAGCGGCCCTTTGAGAATACGGCGGCCCTCACAGTACGCACGGGGGCAAAGACCCAAAAGCTGTTGCTGACTGTGGAAGTGGCAGGCTTGTATATGGTGTCAAAAGTTGTACGATTTGGGTGTAAATTCATGCGAGACTACCATTTTCAGCAAGGCAATGGCAACATTTGGTTACAATAAATGTTTGCAAACATTTGGGAGACACACAGACTGTTGGTCACTCGCAGAGCCTGTTGTTTATCTTTTATGATTTTTCTTTTTACTTTTTTCAGATTTCTAAGGACTTGTTAACTTTGTAAATCGGTGTATGGCCTAAGCCTCAGAAAGAGTTGATTTTTCTACAATATCTTTTACTGGTTTTTAATATTGTATTTAGGTTTTATCACTACGACAATCAGTACAAAAGAATCAATGCGAGAGGACGCACAAACACAACAACATGTGACCAAACAAAATATGAGACTTTTTGAGTTTTGATTGCATTTGCAGATCTTTGTGGGGACCTAAAAAATGGTCCCCACAATTTAACAAAAAATAAAACAGATTTTTACCACAGTGCAGTACAGTTGGTCCCCACAGTGTAACATAAACATAAAACACACACGCATGCACAGAATATGGCCTTGAAAAGTCCCCCAGAAAATAAGCGTATCAGGTACAGAATTGGCTGGGTTCTCATCAAGCGATGGTACTCTGCAGCACGGCATGCTGGGAGCACTGCTGTTCTGATGAGTACAGTCCATAAATTCCTGGATATCCGCTTCGAGGTGCGGCGGGTTAATTGAGCCAGACAGCAGTGAGACGGAGGCTGCATGTCAAGCAGCGCTAGACTGAGACCCGAGGAAGTAACAGGGAGACATTTTCTCAGGCGTCTATATGAGACGCCTGTATGAGAAAGAGAAGGAAACAGTCAGCTTGTTCATATGATGCAGAAATCCCAAGCCAGCAGTAATTAGCATTAATCATATTAAACCAAGAGAGAAGGTTAACACACCGTTTGGTTATATAATGAATCATACAATCCTATGAATATCTTTACACTAATATCTCTTTTTTATGCTATGCTATTAGAGAAAACAACAGTCTGCTATAACAGAAATGTTCAGAACATGTACATATACAAATGTACAGTCATACACACACACACACACGCATACTTATACAGCATATGGTAGGCAAGTTATATATACACACACACACACACACACACACACAGAAATACAGGTATATAAAAGAAACCTTGTTTTTTCTGTTGCGAGTCTTATTTTCCTATTAATTAATCATCAAAGGCTTTGTATGTTCAAATCCAATGTAATGTCAATGGGCACATGCTAATGAGCGCATTTTTACATAATTGTCTCAGGGCAGCGTGTTGAGTTACAATGACCGCAGATCACCTGTCCTCAGGTGACGCCGAGCAGATGGAGTCCGCTGTGGCGAGCTGCAACAATGGCGCATAAATTACCACTGCAAGTCAATCAGACCCAGCTATCTGGCGATGAATGACATTTGTCTGCGCTCATTTGATGCTCGGGGGAAACAAAGGAATTCACACATTGACATGACGTTTCTTCATTAATAACTTACGGTAGATTTAACACAAATGTGCAGAGGGCTTACACCAACAAACACCAACGCATTTTTGAGCTCAAGGCTTTATACAGTGCAATGAAATACAAAATAAAACACAACTTACAAACGTAAATGATCAGTTTAACTGGTACCTCAGCTAGCTTGACTGAGCACTGACCTGCCAACCTGTCCAATAAGCTACTCTCCGTTGGACATCAAGGGCGTAGATTTGAGTATGGATGGTAGCGACACGTCACTGCCAATATTGTAGGAGTACCGTGTGTGTTTAGGGGAGCAGGGGGGTTTATGTGTTGGTTTGGTCCCTGTCCCATGTTGAAACCAAACCTACGCCCTTCTCTTGGAAACACGACATGCTCATATATTTGGAACTATGTGGTAGGTGCCTATTATAGGAATAAAACATCTGATAAATACCTGAAAATTTATATATAATGGGTTTGACTTTTCAGAAATATCCAATCTCTGCTAAGTGTTTTTTTTTTTTTAGAAACCTTCATCTTTTGGTGGCATATTGTAATAATTAAAGTAATCTGCAGCACAACAAACCGAAAGACACAGTAGTGTAATACATGTTTTTAAAGCGACACACACACACACACACACACACAGGCCTGATAAGTTTAGTCCAAGAAAAAAGAGCCAAGATTATACAGAAAAATATTCCCGTGGATGATTTCATTTGACATTTCTTTATTGTGTAGCTAAGTGTGTAGCTAAGTTTTAACGAATCCAGCAGCAAACTGCCCAGAAATGGTGTGAATTACATACATACATATGCGCTGGGAGCTGAGAGTGGCCCTGGAGCAAGGTACTAAATGCAAAACACTTTATATATTCAGCAAATATTACTTAATTATAGTCCTCCTGGCGGTTGTAACAGAGGTGTGTTAAATCGAATGCAAATGGTGGTGAATCAAAACAAAACATTTTTTCTGAGGAAATAAACCTGCCATGACTAGTTGCTGGGATGTCGGTCCAGTCCTGTGTCTGTGTTCTGATGTGCAGCATCCATTCAGAGAGTGATTTGCAGAAGCAGTGCTGATTGAAGGCCGGGACGCGTACAGACGACGGCTGACGCCAATATTGACGGATAGGTTGGGTGCGCGATTAGCTAATCGGGGGGGTGCCATGGCGACAGCCCACAGAATGCCGGGAATGCGCGTGAAAAGGCCTGACGCAGCCACATTCCTCCCAGCAGCATGAAAAAATACCAGTGGCCCTAATGGGAGGTAATTAAAAGCCTGAGACACGCAAGGCAGCGGGTCTAATGAACAAAGGGGCAGCAGTGACTCTCATTTCCACGGTTCAAAACGAAAAGAAGAAGGAAAAAAAAAAAAAACAGAAAATTAAAACCAGTGTCATAAAACACAGTGCTCCTGGAGTACATAATGAAAAACTTATTATCAAAAAGCCTTGCAGTGTGACATCATTAATCCGAGTAAATAGTGCCACGCAAATATTATATGCAGAGATCTGGAACGGACGCAGAATTTAGCAATGGAAAATGCTGACGCTACGAGCAGCCCCCGACCCTCCGAATGGAAATATAAATATCGTACAGGCCGCTCCGGAGAAAAAGGACTCTTATTTATAGTTTGTCGACTTTCCATCAGGTGTAACCCGTTTAAGACTCGGTCTAAATGCAGATATTTTATTGTACTTATAAAACCATTTAGAAGGGTAGAATGCCTTGGGTCAATTTCCCATAACAGAGCAATGAGACCATCAATGAAACGGAGGTGACAACAGCCTATCTTGAGCGCAGACTAATAAAGAAATGCTATTAAATGAGTCAGGCCGCCTCAGTCCCGTATGGTGGCGTTTAACAGGACTCTGCGTACGTGCTATCGCTAAAATGAGAATGTTAGCTACAGAAAAGGTTATTGATTTTTTTTTTTCACTCCCAATGCTGTATATCTTGGAAGGTAAGCTAGATTAACTTTATTGTGGGTGGGAACATTATACAGGGCTAAGAAAATTTCAACCTAACTGCAAAGGGATAGGATTGTGATGTACGACACCATACACTGCTGCTGACAGACAGACATTTGTCAAGCAAACAGGATGGGCAACACTATTACACTATTCAATCCTTCATTTAATAGAGGGTAATTTGGCCCGTGCTGATCTAAGGTTTTTTCTGGCCTGTTTCACTGACACCATCCAGGCTTCATGTGCATGCCCCGTCAAAGTGAACCACAAAGCTGTTTGTTCCAAATACAAGGTCACCATTTGTTTTAAATGTTTTCATTAAGGCTATGAAATCATTAAAGTCCCATCTTTGTCTTCAGCCGATTCTGTGTACACATGTATTTTCACGTACCTGAAGATCTTAATATAGTCATATACACCCTGCTCATAATATAGACATTCCAAAGAGGACACACAGGTAATTTATATGCCACTATACAATCGCTGTAGGCGCAAATATCCAGATGGAACAACAAGGGCCTGTTTGGAGCTAGATTTTACTTAGTTATGTTTTTATTATTCAAAAGACAAAAATACATTAGATTTTATTATTTATAATTCTTAGCCCGTTCTTTAGTAACTTTAGTCTGTGCTTTTCATGGGCACAGACATTCCTATTTTATTTATCGTTCATCAAGAATAGCATACATTTTTGACAATGTACAGCCAGCTAGTCCTCTAGTGGGGGCCTCTGAAGCAAGTGGGGGTTTAAGGGCCCACCTTAGGGGCCCCTTCTGCAAAATCGCTCGGTTGACCCTGGGATTCAATCCAGTGACCTTCGGATTATTGACACAGCTTCCTAACCCACTGAGCCACAATTGAAGAGCCCATCCCGTTTTGCCTTTCTCTTCATTTTGCTTTTTTGTCCACAGCTGAGCGCAGGGGCCAGGGATGTCCAAAGGGGCTGCGGTCTGCTCTCCTGGTGATTGACATATCCTTCCATCAGCGAAGGGCAAGAGATGCAATTAAGTGGCCTTTTGTCCCCTCTCCTGAGCAGGGGCGGCGCAGACAGACGGGCCGCGGTAAGGACGTGTTGTGAAGAGTGACGGGACTTTGCTGTCCAAGTGGCCTTGTGTGCAGGCGAGGCCCCGGAGCGCGTCGAGAGACTAGCAGTCAGGCCTCTCAGCCGCACCAACAGGAGGCAAACTTTCCACCCGCAGCAATTCAATTTGCCGTGGTTTAACAAATCACTCCTTTAAATGGGACGGGAGCTTTGGCGGTATATATCTTTTCAGGGCAAGCGTTAATTAATGATCAATTAATCATTTGGTCCTAGGCGCAGATGAACTCGTGCTGGGATTCTAAGTTTCACACAGATATTTGACGGCGGTAGCCTCTGATCCACCATGCTGCCCTTGCTCGTTAACTACACTTTTTGTATTTAATATTCACTTTATATTGCGATTTACTGAGTCAATAAAGGTTCAGTGCTGTGTTTAAAGCCACAAGAGTAGGCCAGAATTCTATAGACCTGGTAATATGTACATAGATCTTTATCACTATGCCAACTGTTGCCCAGGTGCCAACCAATCAGAAGAGAGCTTTTAGTCCTTCCTATTGCTATGCCACAGGCCCCAAGAAGCTGCAAACGTAGCCGTGAGTAGGAAGTAAATACATCAAAACTTAAAAAAAAAAACTCTTCAACAGGCCAAATACTTAAGGTGACCGTGAGTTTCTGCTTTTTTGCTCAGCAGAGAAACTGTAAAGATCCGGCTGACATGCTGCAATGAATCTGAGATCCAGTTGAAAAAACCCAGACTCCTTTTGACAGCGACCAGCCGAATGAGCAAGCTGGTGTAACACTACCAATAACGGGGCACATCATAATACAAAACTATATGGAAAAAGAACACTTTCCTGTAACCAGAGTTGGGTAATTCAGGCCTAGAGAGGTAGGAGTCCAGACCGGGATTTTGTTTCAACCAACCAGTACTCTGTGACAGTGGGTGCGTTCGACTTCATGCGGCCGTTTACAGCGCTGGCTTAAAGCAATGCATTCTGGTCCTGACGCAATGCATCATGGTTAGATTTTTTTGTCCGCGTCACCACGCGTCACCATGTCACATGGTACAAAAACCTTGCGAGAGAAAGACAACTTAAGAGAGATCGTGCGGCACCTATCAGCCTGGAACTCCCTCCATGACGACACAACTGAGAGTTTAGTTACATGCATGATGTTTGTATCCCAGGCAGTTCCGACGCGTAATCTTCTATTACTCCTGAATATCACGTAAAGCATTTAGAACTGGGTTTCAGTTAATTTACCTGGTAAAATAGTTTAAATAAATGACATAAATGCTCTAATAGTACAGGTAAGTGGTTTATTTATTGTTAGTTACTGTAATGTTGCGCTGATTTACTTGTTTAATCATCCAATCTGTGAAGAAGGCATTCAAGTAAGAATTGCATTGTACTCTGTACATACCAATAAAAACTTTGAATCCTTGAAATACATGGGACAGTCTACCCCAAAATCGGGGGGGGGGGCTAAGACCAAAAAGGGGTCTTTCAAACCCCTAACCCCTCACTTAAAATTTCCCCATTGACATTAATAGTCCATCCAGGGGACAAGGGAGGGAAGTCTTGGCAACAAACTCTCATAAATACCATCAATGAGCTGTAAAATAAAATACTGCTTTACATGTTATTCATAAAAAAAATCAATATTAAGCTTAAAAAAAAAAAGTTCAAATAAATCAATTCCAAGACATAGCGCTGCAGATATAGAACCAGGGCTGCCCTGGATCAGAACATCTGCAGGATAAATCCCACAGACTAATTGGAATTAATACTACGCCCGTTACGGCTTGCATTTCCATATTTTCCACTTGAAAAAGCCGCAGAAGTGTATCTGCTATAGTGCTTGGAACCCCTCATCCTACGTTCTGTTTCCCTCTCACATATTTATCCATTCTTGCTATTAGAAAGTTGGCACGCGGTACGCAGTAATGTAAGGTCTGTCACAAGACCAATGGTTTCATCTTCTCAATAAAGCCAACGGGAGAGTTCCCCGTGGACATTTAAGGCTTCTGGTGGACTTCCTGAAGCTCAAGGAGCCAAAACATGACAAACCACTGATCATAAGTAGTGCCACGTAATAGCAAAATGAAGCCTTATCGGGTTTTGCTTCATCTTGTGGTTTTAGACGTTTGCCATCTCAAACGTGCAATTAAGACCAAAGAAGCTACTGCTAATAACATATCGTAAATATTAGCTACTTGTCATGTAATATCTGCCTGTGCATTGCAGTGAGTGATCTGAGTGATCAGAAGCTGACATTGTGACTATAATTAAAACATCAAAAGACGTTATGTTGCCATAATCACTCAGCCACTGAGAAACACTCAGCACAAGAGCTACGTTGAATGTGAGCTTACTAACTGGCGTTTAAAAACTGCTCATTAATTACGCACATAGTGGGGTCACCGTGGGCCCCAAATAAGGACTGTTATATAACTGTGCAACAATGACAATGACGAGCATTGCAGACCTGAGTAATCATGTAAGACGTGCAAGCTAGTGTTTAATGGACACCTTTACAGGTCAGGATCAATCCAGAAGATAAAGCTCTTGAAAAGCTGAAAAGGACCTGCAGGTGGCCCAGTTAGTCAATTCCATGCCAGTGCACACATTGCAAGCTACTGAAATGAACATAAATGACATAATGAGCCTATTTTTTGCAAACTTGATTTGATCAACCGATAGTCAGTATTATGGTTACGATAACAACAATTTTAATTTAAGGCTTTTCTATTTGGAATTACATCCATCAGTTGTACATAACTTCCACGTATCTAGAACATGCTTACTGAACCTATCGGAGAAGGCACAGGATATTTTGGACTTAGATAAAGTACCCAGAGTACCCAGATAAAGCTTTTACAAACAGAAGGAGAACATGCAATCGTTCCTATGCAAAGGCAGCCTCCATGCATGGGAGTGATAAGCTACCGTGCCATTGACTGAGACCCCGCTCCACTCTACCTTGAATAAAACTCTTTTTCATGGCATCTAACACAAAACACACTGAATTCTCACACCTTTGTAAGCAGCACCAACATTCAGGACTGCAGCTGGTGACTACATAAGGAAACAATTAGCTGAAGTGAGTACCGAAACACTTTAGCTAAATGAAGAAATGTATGTCTGCCAGGACCGGCATGAGAGACTCCTCGCCTGGGGATTATTCTGTTAAGGTTTGCAGATGCAGCTCTCTTCTCGTGCTAGTTTACCATACAGAAATATATCCTAGCCAGTCTGTTTAGGGGACCTTTGTGATAAGAATTAGCAAACCTCTACAGCGAGTCCTTGAAGATCTCTTCCTGAAAGCTCCTCCTCAAAGACTCCTCCCAGCCCAGCAAATCCACTCTGAATCAAGGCCGCCGATAAGTCACGTCACGTGCATGACTGTGTTGACTTTCAGCCTAAATCACAGCGTGCACTTCCATCATGATGTAGCTGTCATTTCTGGGAAGCAGGGAAGTGTATACCAGACAGCTAGACTTGGATCTAGATCAGAACCGTGCTACGTCGAGACAATGTAGCTAGAGTGTTGTAACCTGATTTAAGCCAAATACTAAATTTAAACCGACACAAAAGCAAATCCAGTTCCCTCACAGAAACGCTAAAGTGCTTTGAGATTTATGTTTCGAAACAGATTTGTGAGTAAAATTAGCTGCACTCTCTCCAACAGTGCATGCTCAGGGTGAAGATTTCTCTGATATTCACAAAGCCAAATGATTGCTAAGTTATAATTACTATGGCAGCATAATATTTACGCTGACAACATAGCTGTATGTTTGTAATAATGTGTGTGGGAGGGGTGTGGCAGTCATTAGACCTCAGGTAAAGGTGAGAAAGTCAGACAGATATGCGGAGAGGAAGATTGCACTTGGTGAAGTGTTATTTTATTACATCAAAGATAAATATGAAGTAGTTGCCAGGAAACATCTGTATGGTTTATGAATAAATCTGTAACTCATTGTTTTTAATAACTTATCCATCTGCTGTATAATGTCAAGAAAGTTATTGTATCTATATTATTGTATATAATTGTATCAATATTGTATTAATATTATTGTATATAATTGTATCAATATTTTATTAATATTATTGTATATAATTGTATCAATATTTTATCAATATTATTGTATATAATTGTATCAATTTTGTATCAATATTATAAACTTATTCTACATTTGTATATTAAAAAAAACTTTGATTTGCAGCCTTGTCACGAAATAATACAACTGCAACCCATCAACATATTTCATAGTTATTGCTGTAAATCCTTCTTAAACATTGCATTTTTTTCTTAAACATGGCTAGAAACATGTAATGAGAACACATTTTTGATATCAGCCATATGTGTTATTAAATAAATAGAATGTTCTCTATACATGTGTGGTCTCTTCAGAAATGCATGTATGGAAATAATTATTGGAACCAAAAACCAATCTTTTAAATTTTGTTGTAGTAATGGGAGACAGAAGAATTTTTTTTCAGCGCTTCATTGGTATAGAGGTACAATGTAATCATATAACGTAAACAGGACTGAGCTAGCTAAATCAGGAGCAAATTACTCAATTGAACATTCAGCTTGCACTTGCTACAACTGGAACCTATGTTACTACAAAGACAAATGTTGTTCAAGATGAATATCTCTATTTATTCCAACATAATGGTTACTGTATATGGCTGGGATGTTAAATGTAAACTCTGATGTCACACTTTGATAGTCCAGTGCGAAGAATTCTTTTGTCATCTGTCACTGTTTTCTCCAGTCTGGAGTGACAGTGGAAATGGAATCTTGCTGGAGACGATGCAAAGTTGGTAGGTAATTCTTGTTGTCAATGACCTCAGGCTTTTAGTTTCCAGTAACACACAGCATAGTTCATATTTGACAGGACTTAAGCTGCCATATTAAATACATAGAAGGTATTTTGATGGACGCAGTGTTATTGGATTTTTTTTTGCCTTTATTCAGTGGAAAAGTATTTTTGCCACTGAAATACATCACATATTTTGGTTAATAAACCATGTAATTATAATATTAACTATACAAATGAGTTTTGCTTGGACAGTGGTGCCTGGAAGAGTATTAATGATTAATATTAAACAAGGAAAGACACATTCATACTAATTTTCACATGGGAACCTATTAACAAAAAATATTAATATTAAACAAGGTGCATACTGTTTAACAGAGATTCTAATGATTAAATTTAATCTCAAGAGCTACGGAATAATTCAGTAATAAATATATAATGGTTAGACTATGAACATACACAAACTACCTGAAATATATGATTGACTTTAGTCAAGATTTTTTTATCTATTTAAATGTCAAATATAACTATGGGCAAATTCCCTGAAACCATGGCAACTACCTGTTTTTATTATTATTGATATACAATTATGTAATATTTACCTTACGCATCATTTGTTGATGTGTAACAACCTATTTATTGTCAAATTGCATGTACATTATATTAGGCAATACAAAACAGCATTGTTTTCATCATGTCTTTTAACCAGTCACCTGTAAATGGGAAACAAATTATACCCTGCAGTTTCCTGACCAGCAAGCGTATAACAGGACAAGCAGTGATATAAAAATTGCAATGACACCCTTGGCAGGTGATTTTTAAAAAGGGATGCAGATAGATGTGGGAGTGAGACTGAGGGAAGTGCAATATGGGGGGGGGGGGGTGAATTAGCTCTTGTGCACATTTATGCATTCCAACTGTTTCTCATTTATGCATCCCTCATTTATGCATCCTTATACATTAGCAATTTCTAATTTGTTTTGATACAATCATTCAAACATTCCCAATGATGGGGTCATTGTCTGTTACATAGATGTTGTTTTATAAGGTCGGTAACAGTATTTCAATTACAAATAGGTCCTTCATTCTTCACTGCAGTCGACCCCTGATTCTACCACGGAATTTAAAAATGCCGATTTTCAAAACACCACAAGAAAACCACAAGAAAACAGTACGTCACAGCTTAACCTCAGAATTTCTCTCTGTCTTCACTGTATTGTCGGTGTGGACGCTTGACACACAGGGCCAAGAGTCACCATTAAGTGAACAAGCTTCCGGGCCCTGCAGCTTTCAAACTTCGTATTATTTTTAACAGGATTTTTGTGCCACTGTTCTGGTGTGACACCATAATGCAAAAAACTCACCTACATAGACTGCCGACCTTGTACACTAATGAAGACCATAAAGCAAAAGCTGCACTTCACCAGCACAAAATATAAATGGTCGTTGGTAATACGCCTGCATTTTGCACAGAATTCATAAATATCCACAGCAAGATTTAGTCTTTACCTTATTTGTAATAAGGATATGTATTCCCCACTCAGATTAAAAATAGAAAATAACGTAGGAAAATTAGGTAATTGCATCTGATTCAATTATATTTTTATATAAGTTTTGAATTACACATTATTTACTAGACTGAAAATAAAGTTGCATAATGAGAATTTCAGAATATATATTTTCCCCCATTGGTTTGAGGAACACTATTAACCCCCTGGGTCGAGTTTTGCAAATTAAATGTCAAATTTCATATCAATTGCCGGAGAACATGTTATGATCTTAGACATCTTCACTATTTAAAATTCAGATTGACTCCAATAATAAATATTCAGGTTTTTAACCTCAAAGCTCTAAGAATTCAAGTCAATTGACGATTTGACAAGCTATGCATAAATTAGCACAATTTATTCAGTATGATGATTTCCATGACACTACAGTATGTCTGCTCCACAGAATCGATGCTCGTTGCTTTACAGTGGGAGAGAAAAAAAATGTCCATGTTTCTACACACTGATGTAAACCAATCGGATAAATCAGCAATATCCTGTCGCATCCCTGCATGTTGAAATGCTGAGTACAATACCTCCGTCGTCATTGCATTGAATACACGCTCCAGAAAAACAGAGGCCCGAGACATTTTTATTAAACGTGAAATCGGAAGGAATTCCGCTAAGAAGTGAGGAATTTTCACAGACACGCCCCTGTGCTTCTTAGATATTTACCTCCTTTTAAACCACCTGCAGATGAGGTCGATAAGGAGGAACTGAATTCTCCAAGCAGGCCCGGGGGGCGAAGCAGGGTTTCACGTTACTGTTTTTGGGGATACAAGTTAACAAAAAAAAAAAAAAGACTTAGTGCTTCCAAACTCCGGGGTTTGTTTGAACCAGACGAGAACATGATCGAACTCGAGATTACGAGATTTCGGTGATTTAAAAAAAGCATGGAATTAAAATCCATGTTTTAATAGCAAACTGACATGACATTGGGCAAAGCAAAGGTGAACTGCACCGGTTTAATTAAGTTGAAAACACCTGCACAGTAGGATGGCAGGTCATTGCGATTTTGGCTCACAAAGCACCATCTTGCGGACCTGCGCTTGGTGGCACTGTATCTCATCACATGCAGTGTTGCTGAGGAACAGCCTAATCAAGTTTTAAACTGAGAGATCTTCAGACTGCAGTTCTCTCTTTAGGGAGGAAATCGGATCACTAAGAGCGAGAAAACATGACCTCGCTAAAAGGTCAGGGCTGCTCTCTCGCCGTAACTTTTCAACTTTCCTCATCAATCAGTGCAGCGGAAATTGCAAGTCAAAGCATGTGGAGAATCTGCCACCAAAGGGATAGCCACAAGCGGCCGGGAGTTTTGGGCAGAAGAAGCCTTTCAAGGCAATAGCCCTGCAACTTCTTAAAAATCTGAAAGAGATGATAGACTGGTTTCCCACAAGAGAAATGTCAATATTTCTATTTAGAAAGTATTACACATGGAGAGTATTACAAACATCACACTTGATACTTTTTTCTGTTTTAAAGTGTTTCATGCAAATATTGAACACTGGGTGGGAAATATTAAGTATGTATACGTAGTTTCAACTTCCATCATTGTTAGGCAGAAAAGGTCATTAAGTTTGAGTGGCAAACAAAACTTGCCAAGTGTGACCCCGGAAATACAGCTAACAAAATAGCTTTACAGTTACCAAATTCGCTAAAAGCAACCCAAAGACTCTTCTTTCTTCTTCAAGTGAAGCCGTGAATCTTTTTTGCATTTAGAATTTATTTGTTCATCCTTCCTTTGATAACCTGTAATACATGGCCATAGTGTTTATGATTATCATTATTATTGTTCATACCTCAAAGTATATTGACGCATGTGTATTTGCATCTTCGTTTTGTAATTGCCCTTTTACTGAAACTGATTTCTGCGAAAGATAAGGGCAATTAAATCCTACTCAATATGAACTGCATATTCCAGTTTTCTTCAGTTCTGTGGGATACATCAACTCTGACAAGTATTTTTAAGGAGATGAAATTTTTAAGAGCCGTTCAGACCGATATAAAAATCATGTAAAAACTACAGACATTTTGTGGAACGGTGTTCACTTTAAAAAATAAAAAATGGAGACCGTTAATTTGAATTTAGTGAAGAGGCAGCTACAATGAGTTCCACGGCTCCGATATCCGTGAGGGTCACAGAATGTCGCAGGCCTGCTCCATTTCCACGGAGATCAAAGGCACAGGACTGTGACGACTGTCCGGACTGCACTGGCCACCTGCCTGGAGACTGGAGAAACCTACTCGCACGGAAAATACGGTCACCATGGGGACCATCAGTGTCTCTGCCCCTGGAGTCCAGCTGGAGAGGAAGACAGCGCCCAACGATGGCAACAGCTCTGGAACATGGGTGTGCAGAGGTGATTTGCAGTAACGTCTAATGCATTTAGCAGATTCTTCTATCTAAAGCGACATACAGTTCTTTGAGAGAGCAGGGTCAACCGGTCTCTGGAGCATTTGGGGGGGGGGGGTTAAGAGTCTCGCTCAAGGGATTGATGGTGACATCACACAGTTGACCCAGGGATTTGAACCAACAACCTTCTGATCAAAGCCGCAGCACCATCACCTGCTGAGCTACAAGTGACCAATAATGGCCAATAATTTCACTGCATTCACAGTAATTTCATAGAAACATCACAGAAAGCTAAAGGGCACTGCAATTAGACAACACCCTTCCCCCAGACTACATTGCATTTTCGGACTTAAATTCCAAGTGCATTTTCTTATTGACATACTTTTTTACCCCATTATACACTAGTGGCCAAGCACTTGCAATTTTTAGCGATTACAGCACTTTATTCAACCGTTGCTTCATTTGCTTATTTAATCATCCAATGTATTTGTAACATTCTTTGGTTGTTTATAAACATTGCCGCCAATATTCATGTAGCAATTTTTAAATTGTAATGCCAAAAATGCTAGGTGTGTCCAAAGTTTTAGCCACTAGTGTACAATTGGGTGTTTTACAAGGATGATTGTCGTGCTCAAAAGCACAACATAAACAGCAAATGAGATACAGTCGTTATAGTGGTGGGTGATGTGGGATGTAATGTACAAAGCTACTGACTTACAGCTTAAGTAGCTGTCAATATTTTCATTATTGTGATACTCTTACCAACGCAAAAGAGGTGCTCAGCACAATAGCCCTGAGGTTTGTTTAATTATTTTCAATAGCCTGAATGGTCATGATAATTATTTCTATTGGTGAAATTTAGAATGACTTAACTTAATACATTCAAAGGTTTAAACTGAATTGGTTCATTTTTCCGTGCCTGATAAAGGGCATTTTGAAATGCAACAATTTTAGCATGACAAAGACAATTCATTTACTTTGGAAGGTTAATATTGAGTCATTTTCAGTCACACAATACACACATAACAATATTAGAGAAATTGACTCTTGCCTAATGTTTTTTTTGAATAATATTTACAAAATAACCTCACTGGCAGCCCTGACAAACCACAATGATTATAGAGGAAGGTCATACAATATTAAAAGGTTCGGTATTTGGTCAGAAAGGCATTTGTTTTTCTCCAATATGAATGAATTAAGCACCACACAACCCATTAAGATTGAAAACTTCATGCGCAGCCCATAAATTAAAATGACCCTTTGCCATGTGGCAGTATAGCTAGCAAATGATACAACTAAAAAAGTTCCTCTACAGTTGCTTGCTGACAGAAAAGCCACACAAATATTCGCTCAGGCATATTGTTTGTTATTGAATTGCCGAATGGTTCCGGTCAGGAAACATTGCGCAGTTTGTCAGACTCATTTATCGTAAGTTGCACAGTGGTTCAGAGCGAACTCTCTCACATTCTGAAGGTCATAAGATCAAGTTTTAAGAGGACCTTATGATTTCCTCCATAAGATTCTTTTGATAAAAAGTAAAATAATAAATAATGTTTAAAATACATAGAATTGATGAATTTTGAATGCAAATGTTTTTTACTTGTTTTATCTCCCCTAAAATTATTAGTTATAAACTAGAAAAATAAATTCACACTGACTGACATGGGTCAATTGGAGATTGTTTATACAGTGAGGGATCTGAAAAGTTAAAGATCTTTTTTGTCAGATTGCCCTTTATATATAAGCTGACTTGGCAAGAAAAGCAATACATGTCAGATTCAGTTTTGCGGTGCCATTCTTGACATAATGTATAAGTTTTAGACCATCAAATGGAGCCACTTTTATATTTTTCACTTCATTTTCCAGCTTTTGCTGCCCAAATAATCTGCAAACTGAGAAGGTACAGTGCATAACAGGAACACATTTTAATGATGAGGGTTTGAAGCCAGTGCAGTCACGTAATACTTTCAAATAAGGATATTACATATTAGACATACATACTGTAAGCTGGCAAACAGAGTTTCTGATGCATCGTGATGTAGTATTAAGCTAATCTCGAATGCAAGTACTGTGGAGTGCATGAGCTATATGCATGGAATATTGTATTGGCAAAAAATGCAATATGTTTTCATTATTGAACAGCTTGCATAATAACGATCGATTGACACCAGAGAGAATTATTAACGTAGCATTTCAAAGGATTGCTGCATTGTTACGTCCAGCTAATGAAGCTTAAATGAGGCATCGTACAAAAGCCCGTTAAAAACTGTAGGGATTTGTAAGGATGAACTAAAGAGACATGTTAGCCAATTATCCTTGAGCTGTTTAGCACCTTTACATTGAACTGAAACGGTTTCTAGCTCAAACTCAATTTAAATGTCTTGACCCTTGCAGGAGAGCGTACTCCTGGAACAGGCACTCATTAGACAGCAATATAGTGTCGAAGGTCCTCGGAGGAGAAGTCTACACTGCTCCTGTTGAGCGCGGTGGCTGTCCTGGGGTCAATTAGCAGAAGGTCAAGTAGCACCGTGGCTTCTGCAAGTGAGGGTGAACACTAGACATTCTTTAAAATGCGTTTCCATTTCTCACTCATCCTCGGCGGCCAGAAAAACGTCACGGCTCTTGTTATTCAAGAGAGTGCAAGTAAAATGTAAAACACTGTAACACGGCGGGGACCGCTTTTAGGTTCATGGAAGCATGAAGATCCACTTCGAAGGGATCTCAAAGCCAGGCCCCGGCAGCCCCTAAATTCGATGTTACTCAGGAAATAGTATTTCAAATTTCAGAGTGGAATTCCAAAACAAACAAATGGGGTTTGGAAAGACATCAGAATAGGAAGATAAATAAGCAAGTTTTTCCATTGTGAGATCAATGCTTTGTTCTTTCAGCAGTATGTGGATGGTAATTAAATGTTTTCCATATGTAACGTCGGTAGGACAATAACTGCAGGATCAGCCATTCTTCTCTGCTATCAGAGGCGCAAAAGCTTACTTCTGAGTGTCACTAATGCATTAGCAGCTTTGGGAGACAACCTCCTACAGCAAAGATGGGGAAATTCCGCGTCACGGTGCAGCCATTGATGTCGTTTGTGTGGTATTCGCAGGTTCCCGTGGCGACGCCCAGCTGCCACAGACCACATCTCTCGCCTGATGGGGGCGCGGAGAGCAGCACGGCAGGTGATAAATCTGCCAGCTGAGGTACAGTGGGTGGGAAGGAAGTATTTTTGACTGGGACCACAGAGATCATTTCCCCTTCCCCTTTGCCGAGTCTGGAAAAAGCCCTCTCAAGATAGCAGAGCCATAACATCCTCGAGCAGGATGCCTAATGTTGTCACAGTGGGTTTACGTTTTCCGCAAAGGGGACTTTATGTCACGCTGGTACTGAGGGCAGAACCTTATTCAGAAAACTGCGGAACCACCCAGTCAGAAGTTTCGCAGCAAATGCCAGATATTATAGCAATAAGACACTCCCTAAATCTCCGCGGACGGACTGTGTGGTCCGAAAAAAAAAAAAACAAAAAAACATCCAGCAGAGGTAGCTCATAAAATCTGTTTCCAGTGCAAAGCGATCGCTACAAGTTCTTAGCAATAAAGCCTGATTCATTCTCTGTTTTCTTGTGAGTTTTCTACAAGCAAAGGCTCACATCTGAAGCGATAATGACGCTCACGGCCCTCATAAATATGTATTCCATTACCAAAACGAGCCAGTTTCAATGATGTCAGATGATGGGTTTCTCGCTAACCCCCCCACCCCCAAGCCAGGGAAGTGCCCCATTCTCACAGCGCACAGGAAGCAGAGCGGCGTGATTTTGGACCGGGATATGGAAATCGAAAACTTGTTTTTAAGAGAGCAAGTCTGGTGGGACCACTAGGCGGGCTAGAGTAAATAATGACACACATTTGGATTTAAGAAAGACGGCTCTGCTATTGTTTGAAGGAGTTCCCCAGTATTTTTTCATTCCCAAACATTTCAGGCAACTGCATTTTGAGTTCAGAGATTATTACACCCAATGTTTCTCATGCAAGGAAGCCCTAATGGAACAACACATAATCTCAGCGAATATTTCACAATAAAATAATTGACGTGCTCTGCGTAATCATAATGTATTTACATAGCATTTCGGAGGTAAAACCATCTGTATGTATTGCCTGGATAAAATCATCGCACTAATTTTATTTTACTCGTGTCGTTGACATCTCGCTCATGGCAAAAATTATTATGTATCGCTTACGATGTGGATTCACAGCACATTAAGAAATATATTTCTTACAATGATGACTTCACATTAGTTCCTCTTCCTCCTCCGTGTTCAGTGCATGGTTTGTGAGAGCAAAGACCTCTACCAGAGGCATTTTTTGGCGCACATTAGCAGAATAACGAGCTGAGTCACCGTTGCGACCACAGTGTTGTAATATCACCGACGCAAAAAAAAAAAGCGATTGTGCTTTATGCTGACCCAGCATGCCATCCAAAGGACAGCAAACCGCTCATTTGTTTTTAAAGCAGTTTTCATCCACCGCTTCAAGTAACGTCTGGTACACACAAAACACATGGGTCACCCTTTCAGGCAGGAGAAGCAGGGACTTACGAGCAGAACCCAAACTCTCCTAATTACGTGGGTTGACGTGGTCATGGATAAATCTCTCAGCAAGCAGTTGCAATAGCACATTGTGCTTTTAATGCCGTTCCCAGAGCTTCGGACGTGCTGATGATCCAGCTCAACTAAAATGGTGTTAAGAAGGAGCAGTAGGAAAAAGCCGGCAATAACGAAAACAAAGTAATTTTCTACTCTACTGGAAGTACTGGAAGGTTTTCCCACATGACACATATACACATGCATATTCACTTGACGCTCATAAACGCAAACATTAATCCATCACACCGACGCTGCCGTCAGTGTCACAATCCTTTTATTAGGTTTTTATTACTTTGACACTTGGAGTTTTGGGGTCTTTAAAATACAGATAATTTAGATGCCGATTATGAACCTCCGTCAGGTCTTTGAAACCATCATTAGAACTTGTAAAAGTACAATGGCTTGAAACAATCAACTATTGTTGCATCTATTGTTCTTCATAAATAAGTAGTTATGGCCAAAGTATGACAAACTACATTAAGGACACAATCAGAACAAAGACATTATATAAAGAGAAGTTCAAGTAAATCATCTGCTGTCCAATGACAAGTGAAGGATGATTGTTTTGCGGTTGTTTTCTGGATTCTTCTATCTGTTATACTGCTTAATTCTTGATATGTTTGGACAGGCTGCAGTTTATTTGCAACATGTGTGCATATTTTGCTATTTATATGAAAAATATTAGCAATATATTATATATACACAATAGAGGCCTTCTTGCCCTTCAACCAGGAACTCACCCAAGAAATTCTTCATTAACCCAGCTGTATAAATGGGCAAACTGAGAAACGTTCAACATTTACAGATATATTTCATTGTAAAAAAAATACAGTGTAAAGCAATATTCTAGGGAAACTGGCTTTAGGAAAACGAATTAGGTGCATTGTAACCAAAGAATGATAATTATGTCACTGAAGTGGAAATTGTGTCGTCTTATTTAAGGTCAATGCCGATGCCACAGAGCTCAAAACATTAAAGGTATTTAGTGTACAATCCAAGAGTGAGAGCATCACGCTGCAGATTACAATTTATTGCTCTCCACTCATCCGACAGGAGTGATGAATTACTGCAGCTGGGGAGACTTACATCTCTCCCGACAGACAATATATTAAACAGGTCGCCCATGCCCCCATCTATCTTTATTTCGGCGGCTCAGATTTACTTTAATTGCAATTAATTTTACCTGTTTAAAAATAACAAAGCATGAAGACGATTTTTTTCGGTCTCTCGGGGCCACAGAGACAGTGGCAGGCTTAGGCGCAGCTCTGTCGCCGTGGTTTCAACGTGGCGGGCCGGCCGACGGTTCGAGGTCATGCATGGCTTTCGGCATCATTGCATTACTTACGCGCATTAAGCTAGCCTGAGTCGTCCGGTTCAACCTTGACTTCTGCAAAGACCTCTAAAAGAACAATGGGTTAGAAGACCAAAGGCAGTGTCAGTCTAATCATTAGGCAACTTTGGCGCAGACTTAGCAGGCCAATTTCACTATGTCTCCAACAGGGGGCGCCAAAGGCAATGCCTGCCTAGGGCGCTACATGACTTTCGACTGGTACCACAGAGGGTGGTCTCAATTTTTCCTTCCCCGCTCTTCCATCTGTCACAATCGCTACCACTGCGATCCTTTAAATCAAGAAGCACGGGGCGAAGCTGGCAAATGAAAAAAGAGAAATCTAATGGCGGCCCATTGATCTGTTTTGAGTGGAGGAATTAAATTTGTTCCGGTCGATTGGAATTTTTTTGCACGCGCTAAAAGATCACCGTTTCGGACCTGCCTCAATAAATCACAGTTACTAAGATGGGGCACTTAAAGCAGTTCCACTTATGATATCACAAAAGAAGGGTGCACAATGACAACGAACCGACTAGCGCCCAGAGAATCCGAAAGCATGCGTGTTATGCTAGCACACATGCTAACACATGTCGTCCTTGGCTATTCTAGCTCTCTGCAGTACAATAACTTTGCGTCGCCGGCATCTCCTGTGTCATATTACTTCCTGACACCTGTGCTGACATTAAGTGCCAAGGATGTTTTAGAATGTCAGCAACGCAAGTGACGATACCCATACATCCATCCCTAACTCCAAGGAGATAATTGCCAACCGCTTAAACCAATTTTTAGCTTATACAAGGTATATCGGTCGTATGTCAAGACCTCAATGCGACAACATTACTTGGAAAACTGGAACTTTAGGCAGACGCTTGGCTTTTAAAAGATGGTTCTCACGTCTGACACCAATGTTTGGCCCTCCTAACCTTATCTTTTTTACTTCTACATATATATCTTTTACATCGTTTACTTTTTTTACATATATATTTTTTATTTATATCCATCCATCCATCCATCAATCCATACCTGCTTGTCCAATTCAGGGTCACGGGAGCCCAGAGCCTATCCCAGAAGCTTTGAGCACAGTGTAGGGATGGGACGCCAACCCATCACAGGGCACACTCACACACGCACACATTCATACCTACAGACAATATTGGGTAAACGTAGAACCAGGAGGAAACCCCACGATGACATGGAGAGAATGTGCATTTATATTTTAGATCTATAAATTTTTATTTATATATTCATTCATTCTTCATATATGTGTGTGTGTTCCATTTATTTAGCAGGTATTCCCATCAAATCATTGCAATAAGAAAAGCATTTACACAACACAGAAGGTAAATTTAGATTCACGTTAACTTCCCGTCGCGATCTGGGTGACAAATGCACCACCTTAAACAAAGCGAGGTCAGCACTTCAACGGGAAGGCTTTTAAGAGATTCTTCACGAATCTTCACGAGTACTCTGGGCTCTTTGCTTTTTAAGAGTACTCTTAAGTCATGAAAAGTTTATAAATCACTTGACGACAGATTTTTAAATTAAGGGGATTCTCCAGATTATTCTTAGAATATGCCACACTTAAGTGCTTCCAACACTTATGAATTTTTATGCATCCAGCCTCCAGTAACCCTGTCAGTAGCTGCTAGGGCATGGTGCTGCTTCATCAGTCTCCATCCTCAACCTGAAAAACATTAGAAGAAACAAACTTTTTTCTTAAAAAGTCATCGTAAACGTTACGCAAGATGTACCGTAGCTGATGTACAAGTACGGTACTATGCAAAAGTCTTAGGCAAAGAAAATGTTTAAGACTGTTGTTAACACAATAAAAATAAACAAGAATTTTGACTATTCTCCAAAAAGTTACTGAAATCTTCTTGGACAGCTAGATAAACTATACTTCAGTTCCCAAACCTCTCCTCAGGGGCCCTAAGCCATTTTATGTATTTATTAAAATTCTCCA
This sequence comes from Hyperopisus bebe, assembly GCA_026777045.1. Classification (NCBI taxonomy): domain Eukaryota; kingdom Metazoa; phylum Chordata; class Actinopteri; order Osteoglossiformes; family Mormyridae; genus Hyperopisus; species Hyperopisus bebe. The sequence goes on from JAODJW010000050.1 coordinate 1,026,800, forward strand.
TCAGCTCAGTTAATTAATTGACTTGATTTGTTAAACGACTCAATGGTGCACTGATTAGCCAAACAAGGTGTGGCCGACAAAAAAAATGCATTGGGGTATTGCATGGTTGCTGCAAATACTGTGGTGATTTTAAGAGAGGTTTTCAAATGGCTAAGCTGACACACATTGACAGACATAGTACCACGCTAAAGAAATAACGGTCTCTTTTTGTGTATCTCAGTGTGGTCTGTTTTAATTCACTTCCCATGAACACAGTTAACACACCAATAACTGAAACAGCAAGATTTTAAACTTTCTTTCATCACCGGGGAAAAGATTCGGTGACACTTTTTATGAATGCCATGTCTATAAGAATCTATGAACACATTCATCACACATTATAATGCATTCATAAAGCATTATAAACATAGCTATAAATATTTAGAAAAAGGCACAACACATTATAGCCATGTTTATTATGCATTATGAATGATTTATGAACCTCTCATCAATTATAGACACATTCATAATGCAGCATAAAGTATCCTTAGTTATTATACGGACCACTGTAGTGCATTATCTGGGTATCTATAGTATACTATAGAATACTATAGATGAGAGCTTCACTGGAGCTTATGAAGTATTATAATCAACACTATACAGTAATGTCTTAATTCTTATACTGACCATTATAAAGCATTATTAAGGTATCTATATTGCATTATAGTTGACGGCTTCAAGTAAAGTGTTACCAAAGATTCAATTCAATTTATTTTTATATAGCACCTTTCAGAACAGTCACCCCAAGGCACTCAGCAAGATTTAAGATGCTAGTTTAATGAGTGTTTTTTTTTGCATGCAAAACTGCCTCCTTGATTTTCTGTTTACCTCTGTCTTGTGCTGGGCCCTGTCAGTACCTTGTCACCCATGTTTCCCTGAAAAGGGAAAATCTCACAAATCAAAGTCCTGTTGGCTGCCAAGTACACAGATCCCATGGCTCTTCTCACCACCCCTATCGGAGGCATTGTAACATTTGCAAGCAAAATTTACATTTTTACGTTACCCAAAATAATTATAGAGATATTTCATTATGCTGATCTGTAAAGTTCCCGGTGGTACGGTAAAAAAGAATGCATTGCAGTGTTACGTGGTATTATTTTCCAATTATGTTGTAAATGGGTCAGTGACATCCCGTTAGTGGAGATTTTGGAAAACATTATACTACATCTGACATTGATAAATGTATTACACATCCATAACGCATCCAACTGCGTGCGAATTACACCCTTAGAAACATCGTGCCTCGACTTTTTTGCCAAGTGATTGCACATGTGGTAGTTCTGCCTGAATCAGTGATCATGCAGTATTTTCTGATGTATCCACGAAAACGATGATATCAGTTATGATTTAATTTTTTTTATTCTAATTTGCCAGCTTTTACTGGCCTGGACAGCTGAAAATCAGCGTGATGCTGATTATATACAACAGAAAAATCAGTTTCATGACTGAAATGTTGACACCGTGTCCCAGAATATAAGGATTTCTGACTATAAACAGTCTGATTTTATTTTGTTTATGACGATGATCAATTTCCCCATATAATAAATAAATGTTCCATATCAATCTTCCCATTTATATATACACAACTTGAGATTCAACAGAATTCTTATTTATATTTACCCAAATCAAATTCAAATGTTCAAATATTAAACTCGCACGTTGATCATGAAAACGTTCATTTATATTTTGACTTCTCATATGATTTTCTGTTTTGGAAAGCATTTAATGTCATAACATCAAGCAAGCTGAGTACAATTGACAATTTATTTTCTTAAAGACTTTTAGATGTTCGTATTGTACTTTTTACTTTGGAGATAAAAATCTGAAGCTGAAATCTTAATGGTGCATTGCGTTGCTCACGTGACGGCGTGATGGATGTTTTCGGTCACTGCATTTATATCACAATGAAAAACTACATAATGCAATGCAATAATAATAGTAACCTAAGAAAATATGTATTAATAATAATGGGCAAAATGTATTGCAACAACTTTCTGAAAAGGCCCATTATTGCGACTTTATAAAGTAAGTTTCTCTTTTCGTAAGTCAGTTTGGCAGTTCTGCATTTAAATCAGCAGCCAGTTACAGTATCCTTTTGCAATGATACAAAATGACATAAGGTTTATTTAATATTGTTTCTTGCCTATACCACCACATTCCTCTCAGAATCTGTTGCGATGGCCACCATGTTATGTTAATCAAAAGTTGTTTCTCACAACAGCATCCCTTATTTCATATAATAATATTTGTCAGCTCTTAAAACATCGAAGCAAACACACAATTACTTTGTAGAAGCGTGACATATTGTGGTTTCTGTCAGCAAGAGTTTAAAACTCTTTTTGGAATACCGTGACACATATCAAATCATATCAATAACTATATTATGAGCTTCATGTCTCCCCTGGTCCAAAGACATTTCATCCATAATTACAATGGTGTTGTTCATATTTAACAAGGGTGGCACAGTGGTTTAGTGAGTAGTGCTGTCACCTCACACACCTCTACTCTGTGTGTGTGTGTGTGTGTGTGTGTGTGTGGGGGCATATACATATTACATTGTCTGGACCAAATGTGATGGAAACCTGATATTCTGACCTTGCAAGGACATTTTTCTTCATCTGAAACTCAATTTTACAAAAATCTCTGACAGCAATCAAGAAAGTAAAAACACCTTCTGACAGGTGTCGGAAGTCTTGTATTTTGTTCGTAACTTATGGTTAAGGTCAGGGCTGGATAGGGGTTAAGGCTGTCATAGTTGGAATAAGGATTTTCCTCATAGAACGAATGAAGAATTATTAAGAAAAAGAACAACAATAATAATGATGTGCATGCGGGCATGTGCGCGCGCGCGCGCGTGTGTGTGTGTGTGTGGGTCTCTGTGTGTGCATGTTCTCCTGATGTCACATGGGTTTTCAGTGCACTTTAGTTTCTTCTCACAGTCCAAAATCACGCAGCTTCCAGTTCCTCAGACAGACTGGCACCCCACCCAGGGTGCCCCCCCAGCCTCGTACCCTATGTTGCTGCATTAGGCTGCAGGCCCCCCTACCACCCTGACCAAGACAAGCGATTAGAAGATGGACAGACTCCAAATTAGAAAAACCGTGATTTGCAACAATATATACCAGACATTTAATTAACAAACATGTGATTGAGGAAATAATCTGAGAGGCAAAATGAACAGAACAGAGACAATTTCACTAAATGTATCCATATGGTATATTGTATACACAGTACAGACACAGACTGAACAGAATGCAACCATCTCTCTTCACCGCCATTATCGTCACAGATTTTTATCCCTTTAAGAGAGCCATTGTGCAAATACTTGGCGGATGATTTTCGAAATGCGCAAGAGGCCTCGCTAATATATGGCTTCCAGTGAAAGTCGGACAGCTCCAAAATATCAAATTCCCAAGGCTCTTTTTAGTCACAAAGAGTAGATAAACATCAAACAACCAAAAACACACAAAAAAAAGTGCGGCCTTGATTACTTGGCCTGCAGAGAGCGCCGATCGAAGCCCATGTGGACAGAGACGATGGGATTGGTGTGCTGAGTCTCCGCCCCCCCTTAGACAGGCCACCCCTGTTTCCATGTGGGTTAACCTGCCCTGCCTGCAGATGACACAGTGAAACAAACAATGACGGAAGAAGCCATATTAACACCAGGTATCTGTCCTCCTGTCGGACACGAATGATAGTAGGATGACTGCGCCCCCATTAGATGCACGCCCACCCCCACAGGTGTGCGTAGGATTACTGACTAACTCTAACTGAAGTCCCTTTCAAGTATTACATATAAATGAGAAAATGATAACATCCATAGCAACACATTCATCGCTAACGAAAGCAAAGCACATAAGATATTAGGTGCATCTGCAATTTTCTCTACAGAATCTCTTCAGTTTATTTGTCATATGCAGTTTATGTGTTTGTAGTTTCTTCTTTGATCTGCATAAATTCTTTCAGAACGGAATCAAAGTGAAACGAAAGGGCAATTAAACGAGCTGAATGGAGGCGAAAGCATCCCACCAAAACAGCCCTCCGAGTTACTTAAAAAGAAGAGAGTTTTGCATCTAAAGAAGGAGAACGCCTTTAACGAGAGCTTGTTAAAAAGTAATATTTTGGAAGTATGGACTGGCAATTTACCCATGCAGTTAAGCTCAGGATTTACGGTGCCGGAACAGGGAACACATTATTAGTGCTGATGTGAAATTTCATTTCGACCAAATTCTCTTCAGGATGAAGTAAGACTCGAGCTCCCAAGCATCCGCTACTTAATAAATACGCTTTTCTCCCAGTTCATTTCAAAACACCATGCTGGACTGGGTACTGGTCCTTGGGAAGACTGAAACAAAATAAATTAATTTACTAGAGAACTGCTAATTGGGCTTAAACAAAGCAGAACTTCCTTATATTTCTTGCCTTCAGTGCCAGGCCCAGAAACAAAATCACTAAGGGCGCATCTGAAATTAGAGCGGAGACACGATTTCTGCAAACAGGTCACAGTCATGCACTGACTGACTTCCACCAGAGGCTGCATCCTTAGGCACGCTTGTAAAATCGGACATGCCTGTCTTTTCCCATAAGCAGGCCGATTTCCTGAGGCTGGCTGATTCCGGATTTATAAAATATCATTGTGCTTTTCTTTGGTTGCATAACATCACTCAGTCCGGTGCATCATAACCCTTCCTGACAATTCACGTCTAACTGAAACTTCCCCCGTGCCAACGTAAAGCACGTAGGCTGACTAATACAAAGCGGGTTTATTGTGACCTTGTTCTCTAATAAAAAAAAGGATCCTCTTCTGAATGGAGAACAAAGTGGGATGCAGCGTTTCATCGTCCATTACGTAGGCCCACTTCCAGCGGGGTTTGGAAGGGGGGGGAGTATTTCAACCCTCCCAATTCACTCTGTGCTCGCCTCGCAGTGTACACCTGCGACATCGGTTATACCTAAGAGCATTTGTTCCCAATTTCAATGACGTACTTGGAACGCTAACTAATAACGAAGCTCGGACCGTTGACGAAGGCGCACCTGTCATCTATATCAGTCAACGGGGCACCCCAGGGTCGTCACCACGACCCGATAAGCCGAAAGCTACGATGGCATCAACGGCGCCTCATCAGTCAGCCATATTGGAAGGCGCACGATCCCGCTCGGATTATAAATGAAACTGTCGCTCGGACAATTATCCCCGGACACTTTGAGACATGCCCCTCGTCGTGCATCTAAACTGCAAATAAATTCAAGTGCCTGGCTAATGGTCTCGTCGACAGCCATGATGCCGCGGCGCAGGGGGAAGTAAATCAAACGCAGCGAGCGGCATGGTTAATATCGCCCCGTAGCCTTGGGGTTACGCGGCAGCAAGCTCTGCAGCAGTCCGTCCTGAGGCTAGGCCCAACATGTCTCCATGGGGCCGATTTATAAATGATGAATTGCATTTTAGCTAATCCTTTTGAGGATTCTGTAATGGAAGAGCTACATACAAAGCACATTAATTAAAAATGCATACATTACTTGTCAGATGCACACGGCATAACCTATTCTTTACTAAATGTTGTTTACTAGACAGTCGATGTACTTCACGTATGTATTGAGGAAGTATCTACATATATTGTGCAGCTGTTTTATAGATATTCTTATATCTGCATATCCAAATCATTGTGCTCCATCCAGAGTTAAATGAGGGATAATTTAGGACAGTATTAGATGGTCTAATTACTGCCTGACTATAAAACCATGGTGGTTGAATAAAAAAACTGCTTGTTCACTAAAGCGTTGTGAAGACGTAGGAATTACGTCTTCTTTAAGTCACATGGCTATAAAATATGCTAGCATTGCGTAGTCTTGTTCCTCAAAATATTAATGTAAATGTACAGATTTTTTGTGTGTGCGCTTTCTGCTGTAAACCCAATAGATTCAACACAAGCCTCTTTTTTCACAAAGATATCTGATATCTGCACCTGATGTCTACAATGCCAATACTTAACCAATATGGGGAAAAGAGCAGCTGAGATTCACAGTCTTTGTGGTTTCGCTGATGATTAAAAACTCTGAGCTGACAGAATGCTCATACGGAAATGTCTAGATTCTTAAACAAGGAGGCTAGATGTAATTGATTTCTGGTAATACTAACAATGAGTACAGTCGTTAATTACTGTAATGGCTTTTCGCTGCTCTTGTTCAACATTTATGTTAAACTCATACATCAACCATTGTCACGTAGCTGCATACCATCCATGCTACTCCATTCTTTATCCTACATTTATTTCCCTCGTTAAAGATAACAAATCTTCTGTTGTTATTTACTCCACACGGCTGTGTCCTCTTTGAGGCAGCATTCATTGCTTTCTTTAAACTGCGGAAAGACCTTTTGTTTCCATACGCCGGCGGGTATAATATTACAGAGTATTCAGCAGAACACAGCTTCCTTTTTGTTTGCTGCGAAATTTAATTTTTGTCATAATTTTCGGCGTTTTTTTTTCACATTACTGCGTTCAGGCCTTCTTTGTCGCGCTGTAAATAACGCATATTTGGTTTTATTACGATTCAGGAATGGCGTGTGTCCTTGGATACACTGAGAATGTTGTTTGTGTACTTTGGCTCCACTGGAAATACTGGGTAAATGACTTGGCATTGCTGAGATGACTTCTAGTGGTGCGGTGCGGGGCCGATTGAAAACTGGAAGTGAGACACAGGTGGGGAGGAGGTAAATGCTCCCCAGCCCTTGGTGGTCCCGTCTGCTCAAATTGGACACATTAGGCTTTTCCCACCGAGTCAGAACTACGCTGATCTCACACAATACGAGGGCCAATTTTTAGGCTGTTTTCCCTCCCAGACTGCCTCTCCCAGTTATCCCAGTGTTTTTACGTGTGCTGTAATCCCCTTAAGTCTTACATTTTGTCAATGTTTCTAGCACTCTCAGATCTCCTCTGTCGCTTGGCTTCGCTTTTCAGGAGCAAACACACTATCACATATTTTTAGTGTTTGTACAGTTGGTCAAAGTAGGCTTGAGAGGTTTTGCAGGATTAGTGTTAAATGTCCTCCATTGTATAAGACTTTCTCCACATCACCGGTTCACACTGAGTCACATGGTCTATTTCTCCGTCATGTGACTTTTATCCCAAAATATTCATTGGTCAGTTTTAATTGCCCCTTTTCCAGTGAAATATGGGTATTAATTTAATAAAAGCTATGCGCAAAACTCTATTCTTATTTGAAAAAGGAGAAATTTGCCACAAGAATAATTTCTTTGGGTTTTGCCCTGTATTTATTAGGTGCATTTTTATTGTCTATAAATGTTAGATTTTTCACTTAAGGTAAGTGGACATATTTATCGTTATTTTGCACCAGAAAGAAAACACCTTGCTTGAAAGCATAACTGCCATTTTATCTGCAGTCAAAGACGTCGCTTATTTCAAATTGATTTGTACAGACTAATGTGGTTCATGACTCAGAATCTAATAGGAATGCATCTGCATTGCCAAAGGGTTAAGCAAGCCTTAACAGTTACACGCCGGTGAAGTTACAGACACCGATTACAGCATTGGTACCTTTTGGATTCACTCGCATTAACAGTCCATGTGGTATTTATCAGCAAGCGCCTCGGTCGAAATTACAAGTAAAAGCCCTGTAAGGATACACCGGAGAAACCGCAATTCTAACATCTAGTTCAGGGTGGAATGAAGAAATCAAGGTCTTTACGACAACCTCCTGGCCACAAAGGCTGGGGATGCCATGATCAATTTGTCATCGTGCGTACTCCTTGAAAGAAGAGGCATTTTAGCCGAGTACCATGCGGCCCCCCACCTGCCCCTTGGTCTGTTGGCTTGGGGGCAACTTCCAGGCCTCTATATCCCCAGTCTTAACCCTCTTTGAGGTCACATGAGCAGGCCCCCAGGGGAGTGCACGCCTCGGAGCCAAAAGAGTCGGAAATGCGGCATAAATTTAAACAGCTGCAGCGAGCCGTGGGTTTGCAGAGATATTATTTAAATGTGGGTTTGCAGCAGTATTATTTAAACCCCACTGCTTCTCCAGTTCCCCCTTAAAACTGGCCAAAACTGTTTTATCGTCAGGAATAATAACCTGTACTTTTCTCTGGGAACGTGAAATCCCTCACGCTGATTAGATTTCAGAAAGACAATTAAGAGTAATGAAAGACAGACATTTATTGACTGTGGTGCCTCGCGAACGGTTTGTTAAGTACAGTAAAACCAAGTGTGCAGAAAATTTCGCCATTTTCTCAAATAATATTTTGCTCCCTAATGGTTTCCCTTGAAGAACAATGAGTCTGTGGTTTTACCCACAGCTCAGTCAAGTTATCGCTATGACTAGATCTCTTTATTTTGTCTTTACCACAAATAATTATTGCTACGATGCCAGTTTTTAGTCAATTTGAAACGTAAGGAAAATCCAACTCATTTTTCAACAAATACAAATGTCTTGATTAACAATTTTGGATTTTTCCCAAAACGACAGGACATGTAAGAATGAAGTATACCCTTCAGCAAACTGTTATTTTGCAATAATGGAATCCATATTCACGCCTCAATAATTTAATACTGAATAGTCGTGCGCAACGAGGTAATTTGTTTGAGCTATAAATAAAATTAATATTTATTTCTTTCAATTTTTGGAACAGCTGTTTCATTTCACAAATGTGAAGGAGAGCAGGATGTGATAGTTTATCATTTTTACAATTTTTACATCTCTAAGGTAGCCCTGCTCATCTTACAAATAAAGACCAATGTTCAAGCATATCGTTTCATAGTAGCTATTATAAATATAGCAATAGAAGATTTTGGTTATTTTTTTAGTAATTACAGATTCTACAGTCTGCTGGCAGCTCTTTGGAAGAAAAAATACACAGTATAATTAGGGCAATCAAAATATACCTAATAGGAGCAGCACTTCACAAAGTTGCCCGAATGAACACAGTAAAGCAGTGATACAATATTGTTAGTTTAGTATCTAAGCTTAAACACTGTAACAATGTGTCATAATTACACATGTGCAGTACCCAGGACACGTTAAGTTTCATTAGTTTACAATGTCATCCATCAGACATTCTATTCCGGACCGATGTAATTATATTCTTATATCCTATATTCGGATTCTGTTTATATGTTTAATTTATATAGAGCTATCCATTATTTCTGTCAATTTGCATTGATCTAGCATTTAAAATTAAATTTATATAATATATTTTTAATGACTTGTTTATGTATTTGCTTTTTAAAATTTTCACCACTATTGCCCTCAGGTGGACTAGAGAGTAATTACGCTGTACTATTTTCTAAAGCTAAACTAAAATAGGATATGTTTGGTTCATGTGCTAATAGTTACGTTGTCAAAACCAAAGTACTGAAATCATAGACGTTTCAGTCCTAGCTGTGTATATATCTGTGTGTATTAATATAAAAGTACAATTTTTCCTGTGTTTGAAGAAGTCTTGCACTCATTTGAATTGGACAGGTTTCTAGGAGTCTCGATAATGCTTTTATCTAAACATCAATGTTTGAATTGAAGTAGTTTTTTCTTTCTTCTAAAAACAGTTCTGGGCACATAGATTCTAGTGAGGTTGATTTCACACACTATTAATACAAAATGTGCAGCATTTCCTTGTTTAATTTTCGTAAATTACACTCAAACAATTTTCCCTAATAAAGAAGTCATAGACGTTCCTTCTAATTAACTTCTGTTGTGCCATACACCTTGCCCCTATCAGATCCCCAAAAAAGAAATTTCTAGAAATGTCACAAAGGAGTCCATATCCAAACCAAACACTTCCGAAAATAGCTTCTTATTTTGTTATATGGTTAGAGGTGCCATACTGCCACGCCAGAGGTTATTAAAAGCAGCTGCGCATTTCATAGTTTAATTAATTACCCCGCATTACTGCAAAATTAAAATAGCGATAGATTAACGTTTGGCAACTTGAGTAATACAAAGTCAAACAAACTGCAGATATTAAGAAATGCATGGGTTAGAGAATCCAGGTTCTAGTTATTTAAGGCTATAACCCTGATTTCTCAAGGTAAAAGCATGGCAGACAGGTTTCACTATATGCGACCGCACGCCGCAGGTCATTAAAACCGCCCGTTTGACTGCAATCACACAAGCCGTGTGCGCTGCTCTGTTCGCTCTCGAAGCAAACGGCTGCCAGATCGCATCATCTTCACAGCTTTATTGCTTCAAGGATCCTGTAATCATGAACTTAACGTCATGCGTTGCTGAAAAGAAAAACTGTTCCATCCTATCTCAAACTAAACTCCTGGATGCAGAAGAAAAGTTACCCCTGTGAAGTTTGCACGGCACACATGGAATACTCCAGAACTTCCACAGTCTGGCATATATTTACTAACTTCAATCCCTTTAGATTAATGTTACACACATTGGCTTTTACTTTGGCTCCCATTAAATAAATAAAAACAATATATTGCAAAGTAAAATATAACATCAGTCATACGGAGCAAGTCTTTGCTTCCAGTTGTGTATCCTGAGTATGGCTGTAGAGAAGCCTGAGGCCTAAAGCCAAAGAACATCAAGAGGATGGCAGGGGGTCCCCCTTGGACAGAATGCCAGTCCATCACAGGGAACATGCACACACAGACACAACCAAGCCCTGGAGGCAACTGGGAAATGCCTAACTGCATGTCTTTGGAAACCGGAGAACGCAGGGGAAACACACGCAATACAGGGAGAACATGCAAACCTCACAGATTCGGAGCTTAGGCGAGATTCAAATTCCCAGCCCTTGGGGTGAGAGATTACCCAGCCTCCCTTTTGAGGTAATTAGTCATAAAGAAGCTATTAGCATTTTTAAATAAAAGCATTAAACACTAAACAGTTGCATTCTAGGTTAAGATAATGACGACGTCTAAGTGGGGGACTGATGAAATGGGCCCTTATGCTATAGCACGGGGAGATCCGTGTTAGTTCTGGCTCTTCAGCAGAGACCGACCTCCCTCCTGGATCACGCCTGGGAAGTCCATACCTTTCCATGAATAACAGTAACCTGGAAATTCAAGCCTAATTTGCAAGTGCCTTGACCACCATGTCATGTCGCAACAAATACACGGCGGCCTAAATCCTTCGTACCGTTTTCTCTAACTCAAAATCACCTGCACTTCTGAGACTTTGTGTGACGGGCCAGGACTGCATCCAGACAAGAACTGCGATATAGCTGCAGACCGTCTCTTTTATCTGCTAGTCCGAGCAAAACTTTAATTGGAAGTTTCCAACATGCCTGCCAAAGTAACCCAACTTATCACCCATCACTCGTACAACGTTTCTGTTGCATTTGGCATATGCTTTCCAGCCTTTGTTTTGTGTGTGTCTGACATCAGATACCTGAAGGTAAACTGTATTAGTTCATGGAGATTTGGGTGAAGTCAAAGCAAAAAAAAAACTTTGGACGGGGGTGAGGTTTTAACTATAACCCGTGCATCTAAGGACATGTACCTCAGTACAGGTTTATTTTACTTAAAACAAAATGGTTGGGAAATTAAGGGGAGTTTATCTGAAATCGCTACCGTATTGCTTTTCAGCCTGCACGGTTCATAATAAGGTCCAGGTGTTCCTCTCCTTTTCACATAAAGTCGAACAGACAAGAACTTTGGGTCTGTATTTAAAGAAATAATGTACAGTTCAGTCTGTAGGTGTTCTAATGATGCTTTGAGTGTCCAACGGGACACTGACACAATGCATCTGTTCAGGTCATTAAAGGCGGAAATTCCGTTAATTTTCTTGAAACGCACCAGGGACGCCAACTGTATGTCTTATTTTGTCTTACAATGCTTCTGTTTATGTTCCAGAACTACACTCAATGGCCAGTTTATATGGCACTCCTACTACTTCACGCAAACGGTTAACCGTGCAGTTACACAACACACACAGGCAGGGTCAGGAGGTTTAGTTACTGGTTAGCTTATGGCCTGAGTAGTCAAGATGTGTGATCTAAGCTGTTTATGTTGGTGCTGTATGTGGTGGGTTTAGGACCTTTCTGGGATTTTCATACACTACAGTTTCTAGAATTTACAGAGAATGATGTAATAAACACAAAAATAATATTGAGTCTGGGATGCTTCCGTGGGCATAAAATGGCTCGTTAATGAGAGGTCAGAAGAAAATGGTCAGACTCATTAAATCTAACAAGAAGGACACAAATGCAAAATTAACGGCTTGCTGGAACAGCAGAGTACAGAAAGGCTTCTCCGAACATACGACTCACCCACCCTTGAAGCTGTTTTGGATGGAAAAGCGGACTCTTCCCTATAATAGCTAGGTGTACCCAAGATACTGCCAGTGAGTGTAATTCTCTATCATAAAGCGTGTTTCACCGAATTTGAAAAAAAAATACAGTGTTACAGTACTTTTATTGTTGTAGTTGTTTTTTTTATGATTGTCCTTTTCAGAAGTAGCTGTAATTTTTCAGTAGAATTTTTGACTATTTAGTGCTGTGTGTGTGTGTGTGTGTGTGTGTGTGTGTGTGTGTGTGTGTGTGTGTGTGGGTAACATTCATACTTGTAAATAGTACAGTAGCAGATTCTTACAGTATGTGAGCACTTACTGCATATTCTACAAGCTTACTTCCTTAGGGAAGCATTTGGTGTGAAATAATCTCGCCAAGCACATGCCTCTTTAACCTTGCTCATAAACACCTCGCTTCCCCACCCTCCTCTTCAGGCGAGCCCCGCTCTATGGGAATCAGTCGAGCTTTGTGCACCGCCTGACAAAGAGTTGGCATCGGCCGTCGAGTCACGCTTGTTTTCTGCGGCTCCTCGCAGCCACCGCGGACCGGAGTTCCTGCGGGTCGGGCGCCGGCACCCCAGACAACCCGCCCCCAGCCTCGAGAGCCGACCCGTGCCAAATTGCCCCGTTCCCCTGCCACCTGCTACCGAGCCGAGTTGGAAAAGTCACATCGACATAGCCGCTGCCCTCCGATGGGACACTTTGACATAAGAAATGAAGTCTCCTCCACGGCAAAATAATACAATTCCTAACAGAAATGTTATCGGAACCATGAATTATAACGAGCCGTTTTATGAATTATTAATAGGATGATACAACAGGGACCGTGTGCAATTATATTGACACAAGCTGATTAACAGTTAGTTAAAATTCAAGCTTAATTTTTACATGGTATGATTGTCGGTGGAAGTAACTATAAAATACCTGTTACCATGCGTCATGTAACCGCTTAAGACACCGCTACTTGCTGGATGTAATAACAGTTGATTGTAGGACCCACACACACTATTCAGGCTTCATTCATAAATTATAATAAATTTATTTTTATATATTTTTATACTGTGCTGTTTCAACGGGATCACGAACAGAAGCCTAGATCATCGTTAATATTCTTCATCGATACAAAAGTTAGCATATCTATCAGTCAGACATCTGCTACTCCTGCGATTTCTTGAGAAGGTCATCCACTCAGGGTGCACGTGTCCCGCAGCGTAGCTTCCACATCTGCCGCGGCGTTTTAGCGCAGAACTAATTGCGGCGGTCGTGGCGCACCTGGCTGACCTTGCCCTCCATGCCGAAGCTCCCCCCCCCCCCCGGAACGGAAGGTGCCGGTTTTGAGGCTTCGCCACTTCATTAAAAGCACATATCAGCAGCTTCCGAGGATCACAGCGCTGTAACCCCAGACCCCCGACCATACCGGTGAACAATGGGAACAAAGCAGATGTCGCTCTGTTTCAAGAGGGAAGAACTGTCAGGCTCGGTTTTCAAAAAAAAAAAAAACCTGAATCCGAACACTGCATGATCAAAAAAGTAAAGTTTAGAAGAACAGAAGAATTTGAAAGAGTAGAAGAATTTGAAACCAGGGAGGTGTAATCGGTGAATTATGGTTTTTAATATCCATATCACAGACAGCATATGAGATCGATAAAAGACGTGTCCTTTCGTTAGGTTAGAGGTTACATTAAGACTTTGTCAAAGGCAGAGATTAAAAGCCAGATGTAGATCGTAATTATACAGGTACACCTTTATCATGGGAGATTTTGTTCTCCATGATTGGGGCCGTGATATTTGGAAACAATTTTAAACTTGGGCAGGCATCCTACTTAAGTCTCAAGTTTTGTCTGGAAGTGCACTTTTTATACTGGTAGGCCTAGTTTTGGCAGAAATACGGAGGCCTAGCCAAGGACAATCTACATGATATGGTAGATGACAACTAAACCAAAATTTACTAAACAGAGATAAGAAGATAATGTCTGGTTTTGCCCATGTCATAGATTTACAAAAAAAAAAGATTGCTAACAGTCAATGTAAATAGAGATTCTCTCTTCATTACGATGTATAAAACAAGACTAACAAGAATAACAGATGTCCAATCTGCTAAGTACATTATTTGTACTACTTCCAGGGAGTTAACATTTTTTTTACAAGGTAAAAGAAATCTATCTTAATTCTGTTCATGGAAACCCTTGTTTAAATGTGCAAATCATTGCCCAAATTTCGGGAGTATTTTTTTTATTGCTGCCTCAAATGGTGCAGTGTCACTGCAGGTAACAGTTAATGTAAATATTTTTGGTTAATGCGTCGTATCTAAACACCAGCTTTTTTCACAAAGGATAGATGGCGCCTTCAAACTCTTAAGCTGTTCTTTAAATGCAGCCAACGATGGTATCAGTAAGATTGCTGTCAAAGACATTTTCCACTCCAGTGCACATAAAATATTCGAAAATCTGGAGAGAGTTTCTGAAATACTGCGAGAAAAAAATAATGGCAACTTAACTAGTCAATGGGGACTTGGCATTCGAAGTCTTCAGCTGTCATTTCAAAATGCTTCCTTTTTTAACAGTTTTAATAAATTATGTTCTCATTACATATTCTGTCAAGCACGTTCTGCATTGTTGATAACTGTACTGATGGCCAATCCAGATACAAGCCATCCTTTAGTGTCTATGAACCACCGTGACAGGACAAGTAACGAGTTATTCAAGTTTGGTTTCTGATTTGGTCTGATTTGTCTTTAACAAATGCATATGTCTCTGCTGCCCTCTAGTGCTTGGTACGTTCAAGAACACAAAAAAAAACCTCAATCAAGCTAAATTATAATCAGGCCCCATGTATTCATGCTAAATGTTTAACAAATCAAAAAAAAAATTAAAAATTTAAATAAAAAATACACGCACGCAGATTTGTAATTTTGTGGGGATTCTCCATTTCTATGAGAAAAACTCTAACCCCAACATGGCAACCTTAACCCCTACCCAGTCCTAACCCTACCCATAAGTAACCAAAGTAAATACGAGACTTTTAACATTTTTATTCTTTCACTGATCTTTGTGGGGACCTGAAAAATGGTTCCCACAATGTTAAAATAACAGGTTTTCATTATATTGTGGAGAATATTTGGTCCCCCCAATGTAAAATAAACATAATCCACCTCAGCATGTTTGGACTGGGGACAGGGGACCCAGACTACCCACAGGAAAGCTCTCGCTGATAGAGGGAGAGCATGCACACTCCAGACACATGGAACCCGGGGCCCAGAGATGTGACACCACAGTGCTATCCAGAGCGCCACCATGGTGCCCCTAAGCGTTCGGATTTACCCGGGATTTATCGAAATGTTTGCCATTGTTTTTATGGCCTGTTTGGGCGATTTCGCATCTCATTTTCATGTCTCTGGCGGAAGGGGTTAACCACTTGCTGATTTGTGCCAATCCGCTCCTGAGCTTCTCACTCCACACGTCAGCTGCGACGTCCAGCTCTGCTCCAGATCGTAACAGGGCCGTGCCGTTTGATGCTTCTCAATATTTTGCGAAGACGTTTGTGCTGCAGTGGTCTGGAGAACAACGAAGGACGGTTCCATAGGGAGTCAGTACAGCAATAATGCAAGATGGACACAAGGTGGCACTATAGGAGTGAGTTGAAAAGTTCAATATTGAAATGCTTTGTACATCCCATCCAGGGTGTACGCCAGCCTTAGGGCTTATTCTGCCTGAAACAAGCTACAGTCATTCAACCACAATATTGACCAGGATAAGCAGTTACAAAATAGATGGATGGATGGAAACGTATTATAACACCAACAAAGGTATTTACTTTAAAGAATGACTTTCCATTATATCTTCTACATCTTTCTGTTTTTTTTTTGTTTTTTTTTTTAAAAAACTGCATTCACTGCTTGAAAAGATTTTACATTTTAGGCGGCAGCAAGTTTAAGTGAAATATCAATCTGATATCCAAGGCTTATCCAGTACGTGACCTGGTAGTCTGGGATCTACCCCACAGAACACAAGGCAGGGCTACTTGCTGGAAATGGTGCCAGTTCATTGTAGGCCCCACACACAACACAGACAATGTACAGACACCAGTTTGCCTATCAGAAGGCCATTGGACTCAGACGTCTGGAAAACTTGATGCAGGCTGCCAAGTAGTAGTCGTGGAGCCCCCAATGGATAGCATCACCGTGCCACCCCCGATGTGAAATAAGTTACTGTGTCATGTACGGAATTCTTACTGTAAATTAAAAATAAAGTTGACTTCAAAAGAGGGTGGTGTGGTTGTGGTTATATGAAAAAAAGAAAGATGTTACCATTTTCGAAATGTTGTTAATGTCGCTTTCATCGCATTGCGAAAGGCCGTGAAACCTTCGTAAAAAGTCTTTAAAAACCGCAGTTGTTACCGTCATACAGAGTGTAGATGCATATACAGTGGTACCTCATTCAAATCTGCCATAATACGCTAAACAGTCGATATGAAACAGCCAATGTTGGCTTAATAAATTTGTCAACCATTCAATAAGATACTGAAAGATACGGTGAAATGAAGAAAAGCCTTTTCGAGCAGATGTCTGTTTCTTCATTGACGACGGTATTACAAGGCCATACCTAAAAGAATGCGCTCTGACGATCTAGGGGAGGGGGAGAAAAAGCTGACAGAAGTAAAAAGGAACAAAAACTATTCAGTCTTTGAATGGGCAGCCATTGAAAGTCACCTTGATTTCCTCTGGGTCATATTCATCGGTTTGGGTTAGGACCATAGAGGGAGCACTGTGGTTACTGATTAATAACTGCCGTGTGCAAGGATTCCACACTGGCAAATTAAACAATAAAAACTGTCTCCCCCGTATCTTAATTTAGGTAGGCGCTCAGCATTATTGAAGCTATTACTTTGGCACATTGTTCCGAAGGGCAATGAGAACCAAATTCCGGTGTTAGCTATTTCAAAATACTTGAGTTTTACAACGCAGACGCATTGTGAATGAAATGCAGTTGGAGTACCACCCAGCGTTTCAGGTATGTGATTGCCACTCCAGCACAATGAGGAGAACCTCCATGTGTCTTGATCTTGGAGCGTAGAGGTTAAGCAACATGCTAATTTTTCTTCAGAAAAATATCCAACTATACATATGGGTAATTTTTTTTATTATATTACATAAGAGGGTCATCTGGGGGTGGAACAGTGGCACAACGGTTAGAACTAATGCCTCACACCGGGGTTGAAGTCTCTGCTGCGGTTCCATGTGTGTGGAGCTTGTATGTTCTCCCCATGTCGTCGTGGGGCTCCCCCTGCGTACTCTGGTTCCCCACCACAGTCCAAAACCATGCTGAGGTTCATGGGAGCCCATAGGTGTGGGTGGGTGGGCCCTGCAATGGGTTGGCTCCCCATCCTGGGTCGTTCCCAGCCTTGCACCTGTAGCCTCTGTGATAAGCTCTGGATGCCCTGTGACCCTGAATAGGACAAGCAGTTACAGAAAATGGATTGAAGAGTGTCAACAGACGTGTACAGAGACATACATTCAGAGCAGCACGTACAACAGCACCGTCTGCATGATTTATGGAAAACGATGCTAAAATAGTAGTTCCAATCTAACTAGTGCCAATCTAAATTGAAATTCCGAACACTACAGCAGTGTTTCCCAACCTGGTCCTCAGGGACTCCCGGACAGTCCACGTTTTTGCTCCCTCCCCGCTCCCTGCCAGACAGTCCACGTTTTTGCTCCCTCCCAGCTCCCTGCCAGGCCTTCCACGTTTTTGCTCCCTCCCAGCTCCCTACCAGACAGTCCACATTTTTGCTCCCTCCCAGCTCCCTGCCAGACAGTCCACGATTTTGCTCCCTCCCAGCTCCCTACCAGACAGTCCACATTTTTGCTCCCTCCCAGCTCCCTGCCAGACAGTCCATGTTTTTGCTCCCTCTCAGCTCCCTGCCAGACAGTCCACATTATTGCTCGATCGGGGTCCCAGAGGACTGGGTTTCGAGATACTGCTCTAGAAGAGATTTAGCATTAACAAATGATTTTAAAAGTCTATTTCCATCTCTACTTTAGAGATCGCCAGGTACTCTGTTTTCCAGCTACAGTGCAATGGTGTGCAGTTAGGCTAACTGGTGTGTCTGAATCACCCAAAGTGTATGACTGTATGCGAATGTATGAACTCTGCGATGGATTGGAATGTCATACAGGGGGTACTCTTGCCTTGTGCCCTTTAATTGCTGCCTGGAATTGGCTTAAACCCCACTGCAACCTCAAACAAAGTATTTAAGTTCAATGCAATAGAATTTTATTTGTACAGTGCATTTTCACAACTTTGCATTGTCTCAAAACGCTTTACATTATCCCACCCCAATGCCCACAGAGAGCAAGCCAGAGGTGACAATGGCAAGGAAAAACTCCCCATCACAGTGTTTCCCAAACCAGTCCTCAGTGCACACTGGTCAGATCCACATTTTAATTTTATCCCAGTTCCCAGAACACCTAACCCAAGCAATCAGTAGCTCTAAATACCTTGCACCAGCAGAGGAAGTAAAATGAACAAAGTCTGATTAATATGCTGAAATTTGTTAAGTCTGGGTGTAAATGCAGAATCACTGACTAGAGTAAGAGGTTAGTGGATGTATGTATGATGGTCTGGAGTGGAAATGTACTGATGAAGAAAATCATACAAAGCCACCAATTATCAGATGAAATCTGGTAAATACTGTATGTGGCCTGGAGGTAGTGTGTCTTTGTTACCATAGACCACAGGTGGCCGGTCTGCATGCTGGTTTTCGCTGCAACTCCCTAATTAGATTACTAATTAGAGGACTGATTGGCTATAGAGTCCTCACACCTGGCTTTGAACAGCTGAGCTAAAGGTTATCCCAAAAACCTGCATACACACCAGCCCTTTGCGGATAAGATTGGGCATCCCTGCCAAAGACCTTGCTACAGTTTATGCTGGAGACAAAATAAAATATGTCCTACATTAGAGGAAAGTATTCATTTATGAGGGAGCTCCATTCGATTAAATATGAATACGACCTGAGCTATTTTACTTTTAAATTTAGTAACAAATGTCTCCATGTCTTACAGCTGACATTTCATTATTCAAATACACATCAAAGACTGAAATAGAACTTTTAAACTGAAACTTTAAAGGTGATTTGCAAACTGAATCTGAAATGAGGTTTTGTTGTGAGATACACACATACAGTATCACACCAATCTCCAGTTACTTTAAACTTATTAATCATTTTTTCAATAGTGGAAATGGGCAATTTTAACTTTTTGCTATGTTTGTAGCCATTTCCTGATTTTTAAAGCAAATTACTGTGTCCTCAGCTCGTTCCCATTGTGGTGGATGACTAAGGGAATTTGGCTGTGTGTCACCTCTTATTTGTACCCCAGTGAAACACAAAGTCATGGCTGACCACTTCAAGTGTTCCTAGTCACGCAGATGAACTCAAAACATTAATATGACTGGCAATATAATTCAGAAAAATATTTGTTTAATTTCTTTTACCCTTCAATTATTTGACTTCAATTAATGGCTGGATCAAAAATACTTTGAATGAAAAATCAAGAGTGTAAACACTAGACTCAGTCTGTTTTATTTACTAAGGATGCCAATAATTCTAGGGAGCACTGTATGTAAAAACATATATAAATACACTATAAATTGCATAATTAATAAGTTGCATTCATCTCGCATAGATTACTCAATCTGTCTTTAGGAATATCTCAGAATTTAATAGGTAATAGTTAATTTGGGATTTTGGGACGTTTTATAACCTTAAATTTTGAAAATCTTTTTAAAGACATTTTAGGACTTAAGAATCCATACCTAATAGTAAAAAAAAAATGTTAATTTGGGATTTTGGGACATTTTATGACCTTAGATTTTGAAAATCTATTTTAAGATGTTTTAAGACTTTAAGAGTCCGTGGGGACCCTGGTAATTGTGTTTGACACGTGCTCTAGCTTGACTGAAGTCGCGTTAGCTACCCTGTATGTTGCTGGGGGCGAGCACTTCTGGCATCCCGCTGCGTGAGTGCGCCACGTCCCCAGGCCCATTCCCCTGGCGTCTTTCTCTCTTTTTTCTACGTTGTGCTCCCGTTTTTATGTTACTTAACCTGCTAACCTAGTTAGCACGTTTTGATTGCTTTGGCTTCTTTTCGTTTTGCCAGTTTTTATTTTCTCAGTCTGCTTGTCCTGCCTGCCACCTCTGCTCGTTACCTCTGCTCTCCACCTTTTCGGAATCCTGTCTGACATGCAGCTTTTCCCCAGGTCTGCCTTCCTGATTCTTTCACCCTCCTCGTCGGACCTGCACTGTTAGAGCTCGTCTCCACTCACCTCGGGATGGGACACTAACTCTTATGGTCATAGATAATTTTCTACTTGCTCACTCTTGTTGGAGTTCCATCATTCTTGTTGGTTTATAGGAAGGTGTATTTCCGTGTGAGTCGACCACCCAGGCTATGGAGATACGGGCCTTTTTGGCCCCCCGGAGCGGCTTACGCGCTTAGGTCAGTTTTTGATTAAAGAACTGAATTGATTCTGCACTCTTCAAAAAGACCAAGTCCATGTTGCAGTCTATGCTAAGGCCTACAAGGAACACCTTCTCCATCACCGAGATGCCCTTTGCCTTTGCAGAACACCCTATTATTCCAGTCTTGTCAACAGCACAAATAGAAATCCTCACACTCTTCTCTCTGCTGTGAGAAAAATCTCGGAATAAGTCTCCTTCCTCTGTCTCCTTCATCTGCAACTAGTTTTTTAGATTCTGTTGAGGGAAAAAAAAATCCACTATCAATAGCTCTGGGTCTCCCCTGCACCTCTGATCTCACAGTCTGCCTCCTTGCCCCCCCCACCGGACCTCTTGATTTTCCAATATAATCTCTCCTTCTAAGACCACCACAAGTTCTTTGACCCCCCCCATCTAACTTGTGTTAGCCGTCTCACCTGACCATCCTCTTCAATCAGTCATTCTCTTTGGATTGCTTCCTTCCATTTGCATGATTGCTACTGTCACACCATCCTAAAAAAGACAATCTTGACCCCTCAGTTTTTACCACCTACTGATTCTGATTCTGGTGATGTTTCATGGCCTATGCAACTTACGACTGATTGAGGAGCGTATGCAGCCATGACTGAGCCGCGTGTGGCAGCGAGAGTGTTGCCCAGCGTGAGTGTATGACAGTGTCCACCCCAGCTGCCGGCTGCTTGAGCGTCCCCGCAAGACACTCGTTCATTCATCTCCCACTCACAGTACAGTATACAGTATATTCATATCCGTTTGTGTAACAACAATGAACTAGGAAAATGGTGATGGAAAGTTTATAACAATAATGAAGAAAATGGTGATAAAAAGGTTAAAAAACACCAAAAAATATGACTTAAAGATGACATAATTTTACCATACAATGTACTATATCTATGATTATTTTTGCATATAAAGGGCCGAATTACGACCAAATTGACTTAGGACCTATCAATAAGTAGACCAACCTTCCCTTTAACTCAAAAGTGTGTGTGTGTGTGTGCTAGACAACTGTTTTTCTGGCACAATAACCTGCTTGATCCTTTTCAATCTGGCGCGAAGAGAGATTAGCTATAGCGCAGTTCCAGCTTGCTGTGGTTTTCCAGTGCAGAAGGAGTAAAAGGCATTGAAGAGACGCTTATTTACCGTTCACACGGTGTATATCATGATTTACTATGTGCAATTATTTATTTTTTTTACTGTGTGCTCATTTCCGTTAGCATGTCTGTGAAAATCACCATATTACGCAAGCACCAAACAGTAGCGAAATTAACATTTGCTCACGTAAATTTTTATCATGAATACATTTTGCTCAGCTGTTTTATAGTACTTTTTTAAGTAGGAGGTTGGCAATTTTCAAGTTCCGAGTTATCGGGAATGTATTAATACATCACAATGTGCGATACTACTAATAATGAATATATTATATAGCGAACATGCCATTTTTCCTTCTGATAATCCATGCACAGAACACCGATATCTCTGTGCATTTTGACCAATCAGATGGCGGTGATGCAGCCAGCTGACTTTGGTCACACTGCTAGCATGTCGCGTGGTTACGACTACAGCACAGCTTGCATACTTCACAATGGAAAAGCGCCAGTTGGCAGTAAGGCTCGGTTCTTGGTGGCACTGGAAAAGCGCCATATGACACAGTATCCCCCACCATCCTCCTCTCAAGACTTCGTGACCTGTCCATTAATAGCACCACCTTGGACTGGATTTGTTCTATCTGACAGACAGGAAACCGTTCATAAAGATCTCAAGATCCTCATCTTCTCATCCTCAACAGAGACCACGGCTCTTCGTTTTATACCTGGTTCCTCTCGGCTGAATTATTAGACGATTCTCATCTTCAGCTGTTATGTTGAAGACACCCAGATTACCTCTAAATCGATGCCCTCAGCACCTCTGTCCTACGCAGAAGCCTGTTTATCTGCAATCAAGACCTGGATGATCTATAACTTTGTTAAACACAGTGAATGAATTTATGGTCAATGACCCCAAATCCCTTCTTAATAAAGCTGATTTGATTTCACTCCGTATTGATGGCACAGTAGTCCTTCTCTCACCTATAGTTTACAACCTTGGAGTCATTCTGGATCCATCTCATTTGTTGGGCATGTCTCAGCCATCATGAAAACCTCCTTTGATCTATGAAACATCACCAGAATCAGACCTCTCCCAACTTGCTGTCCCATCCACCATGTGAATTGGTCCAATTGCGAACAAGACTGAATGCATGTGAAAGGTGTGACCTGATGCTCTGGCTGAGCCAGGTTAAAAGGCAGAGGTGTGAAATCATTTTATATAGAGATAGAAGAGCACTATTTCCCTCCACACCATGTCACTGTCTCCATTTATTCCACCGTCAGTCTGTCCTGCTCGGCTGCAATGCAACATTGGTGTCAGAAGCAGAACCTAAGACCTACAATCCATAGAGGATCTGGAGCATTTGATTGCTCAGCTCCAAGAAGTGATATCAGGGATGGCACGACTGGGCCAGCTTGAAGAAAATGTGGCCAGAAGACCAACAGAAGGGAGCCGGCCAGCGGCGTGGGAAAGGTGGAGCCGGAACTGTGCGGAGAGTGGCGATTGGAGAGAGCCGGCATGGTGGAATAGCTGGTAGCTGGCAAAGACCGCAGTCGAGGGAGCGGATGGGACCCAGCAGGAGTTGAAACAAGGCAAGCCAGTGGACTAACTTCAGAGGTCTGGATCCCAGATTGGAAAGGACCACACAGCTGCCCCAGACAGACACGACAGTTTCCGCAGCCTTGCCGCCAACCAGCTCTGCTCATCTTAGAAAGTAGCCAATCAGCTACCCCTTTACTACGCCTGGCTATATGCTGCCCAAGTACAATAAGCAGTGCCATTGTAAAATTGTTAAATGGTCAGGAGATGCCACAGTGGTACACCTGGGCAGAGCACTCATCAGTGTGTGACCCAGGGAGCTCCACTACCTACTGGCCTAGCAATAAGCCCCCTAGTGGTGGACTGGGCTACACTGTGCCTTAACACAGCAGCGCAAACTCCTGGCAAATACAAACCAGGAAGAAAGCCTCTTGGTGCCCGAGCCACCAAACTTCCAGCCATCTTGATGCGGAATAAAAATGATACCTAGTGGTTCTGTGTGGACTACTGTTGCTCAAGACTCTTACCCCCTGCCAGAGATCAACCATGCCCCCAATGCCCTGACTGGTCTAGCTCATTGGATCTCTGCCACAGGTACTGGCAAATGGCCCTGGCAGCTGAGGAGATGGTGTTCACTCTGCACCAGCGGCTGTGGAACTTCAGCATGATGCCCTTTGGATTATGCAATGCCCCAGTCACCTTGGTGTGCCTCATAGAGTGGGTGTTGGCTGGGGTCCGGTGTTCCGTGTACCTGGATGATTTGCTGATACACATTCTGGGCTTCAGCCAGATGCTGGACAAAATATGGGAGGTTTTTGCTGCAATACAGCAGGCTAGTCTGAAGCTGAACCTCTCCAAGTATCATCTACTCCAGCTACGAGTTATGTTCCTGGGACATGTCATTGACGGCAGTGGGGTAGTGATGGACCCGGAGAGGGTAGTTCTGAACTGGTCTACTTGCCCCTCCACCCCCAGTCAGTCCATGAGCTGTGGAGTTTCCCATTTCCTGAGACTGGCTGCCATTTACCGGTGGTTTGTCTTAGGTTTTGTGACCATCACTGCTTCCCTGCACCAGCTGACTGGCAGAAGAAAAGTGATGAGACCTTCCTAGACCTGAAGGCAGCATTTGTTTAGCATTAAATGATCCTAGCAGTGAAAGGTCAGAAGTAAAAGAGGAGAATGAAGAAAAAATATAGCGAAAAAAACATTCAGTATCCAAGATCAGATATTTGCCATCTCCCTCCATTATACTTAAAATTTTGCAGAGCTCTCTGGACTTACTGGACTTGGACTGACGAGGGAACCAGTGCAATGAGGTCATATTTTCTACTTCAAGTGAAAAGCCTAGGAGTTTGCTGTAGGGCTGAAAGTGCAGTCCTTGTGATCCCCGAGGATATAGAGATATTGTAATAGTCTCATCTGCTCTAGTTAAAGACATTAATAAATTATCTGTTATAAGCTATAAGAAATTGCCTTTTTAACTGTTTAAAAACAATGGGCTAAATGCATTTACATTAGTCAGACAACTCATTTATATACATTATTGATATTTTTTTTTAATGCATTCCCCATTGTTGGCACATTAATGATATTTGCTTAATTTTTTTATGTTGGTTTTAATACAATTTTTGTTTCTTTGTGTAAAATCTCATTTCACATGGTGCGATGTTACAATTTTAAAATAAAATAAAAAGTGCAAAATCAGTACAATTATTGGCAACACACAAAGAATACAACACAAGTGGTTGATAACATATTGAAGTAAGTTAGGGAGCACAAATGAAAAGATTTCCTTAGATTCGTTTTAGGATACAGTTAGTACAATGATTAAGATATATCATTAGCCCCTTAAATTGGAGCAGACATGTTTCTAATCTGCATAGAGGTTTGAAGTCTGAATCTCGTGCCGTTTTACAGAGCATTGGCAATTCTAGTCACAAACACATGTGGGTCATGTCAACATTCAACAATTTAATTATGGTTTCCATGGTAACTCTGGCAAATAATCCACCTTTTACCCCAAAAGACAAGAATAAACCTGCCTTCACATTATATTACTGAGACAACCAATTGTGAACAGGTTGTCTTTAAAGGTGTAGAATTTAATGAACGAATGGCTTCAAAGTAGCATTTAATTGAAACCATTTTGAACTCCTGTGTTGCGTTTCGTGATGAAGAGCCATATATTTTAAATTACGATTTAAAATGATTTTTTTATCTGCTGTGCTATGTGAAAAGGTGCCTATCCGATTATGAAAACATTCCTCAATATTGGGTTTTTGCTTCCTGAGGAATGTATAATACAAAGTAGCCTCACCATGCACTGACATAAGAAATGTAAATATAACAGTCCATAATTAAACATTTACATTCTGTAGAATGTCCTGGAAAAGTAGGCGATGAAAAGCGGAATGCGGTCCAGAAATAAGTGTGAAAAGTAACATCTAATCATGCTCTTTATGGTATTTACATTCGGTAGGTTATAGAGAGCCAATGTTTTCTCACCTTGGGGTCTCTACATTGCTTTTCTGACAAGTCCACAGAATAGCAGTATAGAAGTGTCACAAGTGTAATATTGCACTGAGTTTTCTCTCATTTGAAACATTGCAGGAAGAGGAATGAATACACAGTTTACATAACTCAAGACCTGCTCCTGACTATTTTACAGATCGCAATATCCTGGAAAAATATCGGAAAGTAATAGAGAATAACAGAAGTGTGAGGCTTAATTACCTAGTTTCCAGTGAAGATCTCTGTTAAAACCCATAAACGGAAGTTTCCAGAAGAGGAGAAAAGGAGAGAAATCAGATCTAGCTGAAGATGCAGTGAACTGAAATTAATGTCTGCAGGAAATCAGATAATGCTCTGCATAATACAGAAGCGATAGACCGAATGCAAATGAGCGCATTTCAGACTTAAACTATCAACAGATAGTTAGGTATAAAGGGGGTGAGCTCACGTTATCATTAATCGCGGTGGAGCCATGACAAATATGCCCTGGAGACGTTTCACTCATTGATTTGTAGTCATTGCACTTTATGCAACCTATATAGAGTCTAGGTTTGAATGTATTTAATGAAATACATAGATATCTCTCATGTTTTTGTATTTCCATGTGACATATACAGTATAAAGTATTGGTTCTCTGAGCTGTGTCCATAGACTTGTTAAATCATAATAAAATGCAGTAGAATTGTATGTGCACACGGTGGATCCAGCTTCTGTAGCAAAGCAAACAGTGTCTATGATATGTTTCTGGGCACTAAAATGGGTTCACAGGATCGTGGTACTTGCAGGTAAGAAACTGAGGCCCTGCAACGTTTTTTTGCATTGTACCGTAGACCATTTATTTGCGTAGTATTTCTTTGTATAGTATTATCTGACAGGGAGTGATATACATATCTTTTCAGTCCCTACAAGTGGAAACTAAATTTTTTAAAATCTGTGAATTCAATAAAAGACCTAAAAATGCCAGGGTTAGGACTGGGTTAAGGCTGACATAGCTAGGATTTGGGCTTGCTCATAGAAGTAAATAGGTCCCACCCCCACAAAGATATGAATATAAACATGTTGTTCCAATGGGTTGTGTATTGGTTCTCACTGCAGTCTGAGAGCATGCAGTTAGGTATAACTTGTGTCGCTAAATTAGGCATAGTGTGTGAATCTGTGACAAACCGGTGCCCCCCCCACCCCCCACCCACTGTGTCCTGTGATTCCTAAGACAAGCTTCGGGCTTCTCGCAAGCCTACGGCGGACGAAGAACTATAGAAACCGGGCAGATGGATATTATTTGGCTAAGTTATAGGGAGTTGGAAAATATCTGCTGCATTTTTCAAGAACACCCTGGAAGGTTTCATTTTAAAACTCAAAGGTCTCTTTTTATATTTGCTTTGTAACTACGTCCTTTATCTGCGGCATTTTTACTGGCACTACAGGAAACTTGTGCTGAATGGCAATAAACAGTCTTTGTGTCTACTTGTCAAGCAACCGTCGTCCTTGCAATCTCTGCACATTCTTCTTCTAAACATACTCAAGGTTCCCTCAATCAAGTCCTACTTTGGCAGCACAACTCAGGCAAACACCGTGGACAAAGACGATTTTTATTTGCTATTGATGATCTCTGGTTGTATTGACTCTCCAATGCTGGGGTGGGCAATCTTATCCACAAAGGGCCGGTGTGTATGCAGGCTTTTGGGATAAACTGTAGGTCAGCTATCCAAACCCAGGTGTGAGGACTCTTCAGCCAATCAGTCCTCTAATTAGTAATCTAATTAGGAAGTTGCAGCAAAAACCCGCATACGCAGTAGCCCTTTGCGGATAAGATTGCCCACTCCTGTTTTAGAGAGTAAGTGCCAAGTGTCACTCAAGCTGGGAATGTTATACACTTATAATCAAAGGTACTGGAACTTAAATGCTTCAGACGGTTTTTCAA
>JAODJW010000050.1:1055540-1068517 GCA_026777045.1 Hyperopisus bebe
GTTAGCAATGTTGTCTCACACCTCTGGGACCTGGGTTGGAGTCTCTGCCTGGGTCACATGTGTGTGGAGTTTGTATGGTCTCCCTGTGTCGTCGTGGGGTTTCCTCTGGGTATTCTGGTTTCCCCCCACAGTCCAAAGACATGGTGAGGCTCCTTGGAGTTCCTAAATTGTGCATGTGTGAGTGTGCCCTGCGATGGGCTGGCCTCCCATCCAGGGTTGTTCCTTGCCTTGTGCCCATTGCTTCTGGGATGGGCTCTGGACCCCCCGTGACCCAGTAGGATAAGCGGGTTGGAAAATGGATGGTTCCTCTTAAAAATCACCTTCAGCAATACTTAACACTACTAATGAAGCTGCAGGCGCTTTTGGCCATGCGTTTGCAATGCTATCCATACACAGGACGGGTATGTAAACAGCCATATTCCGCACCACGCCTTTTCATTCTTCCACGTAAGCTCTGCTCAGTGTCCTATAAAAAAAAAATAACAGTAGCCAATCAGATTTTAGTTTTCTGTAGTTAGTATTGTTTTCTGCACACCCAGATGAAAGATCTGCAAGACCAGTGCACTGGGAATGTAAAGAGCTATTTGCCTCTTTTGTTTATGATGTTTTCTGGTTTCAATGGCGAAAATTCCTTCCTCTCTTCTCTCACAGCTCGCTAGTTTCCCTCCTAGGTCATGTTCGTACAGGTGAATTCCTCAAATTATTGCTTTGTGCTTATTATTTCTTCACATCTCCGTTTAGCCATTTCTATTCATGATACATATTTGGGATTCTGTCAGTTTGTGATTATATCTTTGTAGTTTATGTTTCAAGCACATTTTTGGTAGGGTTACCACCAAATCCACGTCGAGAAGGACATTGTGAGCTACTTCAGATTCTACAGATTGCTTTAAAACTGAAAGGCTCCTATTCTTGGCTAAATAGTTCAGCTTCTTCTTGTGCTTTGACTGGTTTGTTTCCTTGACTGAAAGACTCTTCCAGCTGTTTCACATTAGCATTAGTGACACATGCATGATTATAGGAGACTGACCAATCAGCACACAGAAAGAAATCTGTGCATAAGTGAAATCCAGGTCACTTTAATTGAAATTGAAGTTCACAAATCCTGAAGTAGCTTAAAGATTCATTCCTAACATGAAATAATCTGGTCGCCCTAATTTTGGAAGCTTTGAAATATAACAAAGCTTTCTGCACCTTGGTGAAGCACAAGTCACAGACAGCAGAGTGTGTTACCCAGACTGTCCAAAGACAAGGCGTGTGTATTGATTCAAAGTTTGAAGCTTCATGACCTTCTTAGTTATTCTAGTATCAGTAGAATGGCATCATAATATTTTATTAATGATTTCATAAGGGATACAATTTCATACCTTATGATGCAAGAATTAAATCTCTGACCTGTTGGTTTTTGCAATACAAAGAGAATTACATGTTGGGTCATTGCTTTCATTTGTAAACAATGTAAAAATTAAATGCATGCTTTTATTTCCATACAAAGCAACATGCAATTGAGGGACAACTCAGATATATCAGTCAGTAGTTATAGTTAGGAGCTTTACTCAAAGTCTACACAATACGATACAATTTCTTTGCTATTCCCAGGATTTGAACCTATGGCCTTCGGGATACAGACACAGACTCTTAAACCATCAAGCTGCACATCACCACACATTTATGTTTCTTAAGCCTAGTGCCTGTTACTGTTTTCTGGCAACCAATTGACCATTTGTTATATTGAGAATATACACACATGCAGCACAATCAACCATTGATCCAGCAACAGATTTGCAAAGCATGCTGAGGCAGAAGCAGCTAGAATACATGTATGGAAATA
Source organism: Hyperopisus bebe (assembly GCA_026777045.1). Lineage (NCBI taxonomy): Eukaryota > Metazoa > Chordata > Actinopteri > Osteoglossiformes > Mormyridae > Hyperopisus > Hyperopisus bebe. The sequence continues at coordinate 1,057,372 of JAODJW010000050.1, forward strand.
GGAAAAAAAGAAAGTATGCATGGCAACAGGGAGCAAATGTAAAAGTGCGTGCTAATCTAACTGTGGAACAGCTCCACCATTAATGCATGTCTCAATGGACTGCAGCAAACAGCCCCTCCCCCGAATCTGTGCTAACTCCTGGATGCTCTGCCCTGCATCAAAGACCTTGGAAAAACCTATTCAGTAAAGTTAAATACAGCACAACATGAACCAAGGTATCATAAAAATGTAACACATTTCTCTCTGCATTTGATATTATACCATTAATAATTACTGTTACATAGCAATGCAGCCACCTGACCGGTATTGCAATTATCTTCTCAGTGAGAAGTGTATTATCAAATTAATCTCTAATGTGGTATTTTCATAAAACGCTGCAGAGTGAGAAAAATCATTCCAATGCTGACCGACGTCAGTTAGTCAAGAAGAACTTAGCATGCAGTTACATCAGAAAACATCCTTGTTTCACTATCCGTATTCTTCACTGTGTAATCATTGTTTATGGTTCATCGTTACAATACTTTGAAAATTTTACGGTTAAGATTAAGATAGAACTTTATTGATCCTTGTTAGGGGCAATTTCTTTGTTCATTCGCACAAAGGATAAGAAATGAATACAACAACAGGTACACATAAGTAAAAACAAATATGTAAAGGAAAATCAGTAATAAAATAAATGTAATACATTTAAAGAATTAATAAGAGGACTGTGCAAAAGAATGTACCCCCATTATATATTTTTAGTGCAAAATTGCAGTTGTGCGAATAGAGTATCATATGTACATTGAACGTCCACTCAGTAGAGTATTGCTCTTAATAGAGCAGCATTGTACATACATAGAGCAGTGGGTAAAAAGAGCACCTGAAGCACTCAGCTTTGCATTTAGGGGAAATGAAATTGCTCCTCATCCTCATAGTATCAGTGAGGAAGGTGTGTTCTTTATTCTCCATGATGAAGAGCAGTCTGCATCTCACCTTTCACTCCACCGCTGCCTCAGGTGTGTCGTACTCCAGTCCAACTGCAGGTGTAACAAAAGAACAGACCCTTTTTTAACTACTGGCATTTTTTTCCTATTTAACCACCAGCATAATATTCTTTGAAGAAAAATTCACACAGTATAAGATGCCAAAGTAAGGCATACCAGCACAGCTGTGTGAAACACCTCTACTGTGCTGAAATCAAGCTTTTTTTAATCCGGCAAAACAGTCTGGAAACGCACCATTAGTGACAGAAATAATTATTGGCGTTCATTTAGCTGTTGAAGAGTTCGCTGACAGACAGACAGACTAACATACCTGAATTCTGAAGGATACCATTGCAAGAATGCAGTATGAAATGTCAAGGTTAGTGTCCATAAATACAAATGATGTTTTTAAAAAAAAAAAAAAAAATCTCACTTCATTAGCCCTGCCCTCTGCAATGTTTCACAACTCTGATCACACATTATTTATGGCTTTGACCTTTTGTACAAAGTTCACTAGGGCAAGTTTTTGAGATGGGTTCGAGATGGGACTAAAAAAGTGAAGTGCTCTTCAATTCTGAAACCCTACTAAAAATGGCACAAAACAGCACTGTTTCTGTTCCAGGTGTTTTGTTATATTTGCGATATTAACCTTGATAATTAAAGAGCGTGTACAAAGTTCTTAAGTGTATAGTTATATTTAATGGTAGTTAATTATCACTGTGTTTGAACCATCTATGCTATTCTGTTCTGTTTTATTATTGTTTCTGTTTTTGTTTTTTTATTAAAGTTGCATAATGAATAAAAAATAAAGTGAACTGAACTTTGGAAATAACCATGAATTTAAACCCCTTCTAAATATATAATCTGCTCTTTCACTGAGTAATGAAGAGCACCATTAATTTAGCCAAATTTCTAAATAGCTTAGAACTCGAGGCAGTTGCTTCCACACAAGCAAACAAAAATGCAGCTAAATATGCAGCTGTTGGATAATATTGTGTTACTATTTTCCACCCCCACCCCAGAAAATCTTCAGAAGTAGGGCTGCTTTTTATTAAAGTCTGTCTGACTTGGACAACTAAGGAAAAGCTTCTTGGCTTCTGCAGTTTGATTCCTTTATTTTGTTAGGTTATTTTAACCTTTATGGTCGAATTTAGACTGCTGTTTTGCTGTCATTGTAGGGAGCTTGTGGCAAGTGAAAATAATAATACATTTTATTTATAATGCACTTTACATTTTCTGAGAAAATCTCTAAGTGCTACAGAACCTCAACAATCTAAAAATGATTTAAAAAAAAACATGCTAGCCATGTCCCTCTGTCAGTACAGATAAATAAAGAGCTTCAGTTCTGCAGTTTTTTGTATATGTTTGTGTATATTTTACTCTGCTTGGAACATGCTTTATTCTGTATGAAACATGTGTCATCTTTTATTACTGTTTTTTAATAACACAATAACGTAGTGCATTATGATTTCATAAGTCACTTAGTCGTTTACATGAATGATACTTTAACTTTTTGCATTTTGATATTGATTGTTATGATTGGAGAAGGTAAGCAAGTAATCAGATTGTTTGTTTGAGGCTTTTGCCCAGCTTTACAGTATGAGTAACAGGTATGTCTCCGGATCAAAAAGAAAGAAATGGAAATGATCTTTTTACATTTGTAGAGCACGCGGTACCGGCGCATTTTCTGAATTACCTCGACAGAAATGTGCGATGGGGAGCTAACAGGCGTGCCCTTATTATTGAAGGGAAGATTGTCTGTGGGTTGTCACTGTTTTCCTGCAGAATAAACGCCCCCTCCCCCCCCCACATCACAAGAAAGGCTTAATATATTTGTAAAGATTTGTAGAGAGAGAGATGGAGAGAGAGAGAGAGAGAGAGAGAGAGAGGAAGGAAGAAAGAAAGAAAGAAAGAAAGAAAGAAAGAAAGAACCAATTAATAATAGCAGTATTAAGTTAGAGGATAGTTCTTGGGAGAAAAAAAATGTTGAAATTCATTAGCCGTGATCCCTTGTTTTTTTAAAAAAAACTCATTAGGTATTTTTTTAAAGGTTTTGATAAGATTATTATTATGTGGGTATAATTAAAATAACAGTATGTGAATATGGCCGTATTCTATAATTGCCCTCAATGATAAGAAGAGTAACATTACAGTTTTATGTGTGGTACAGTTCACAACTGACTGGTTTAAATTTTATAAGTAAAATACATTTCCATCACTCAAATTAACCCATTGCCCAGACAACAGGGAATATGTGACGAGTTTTTTTTTTTCCTATGGCACTCTTACTTTTATTTACATCTATTTCAATATAATTATTTGCACGGCTCTTTTTCCTGGTTTTGATTGATTCGTTTTTGGAAGACTTCACAATATCTGGTCTGTGTTTATTTTAAATTTGAATATGTATGCCCATCAGTCAATGGCACATGTAAGCGCATGAATATTTATATAGGCTTACAGTATACCCAGAATAATTAGCATAAGTTTGAGATCTCCGTGTATCTTTTTACATTGGTCTGTATAATGCACTGCTTCCCCAATGTAAGACCAAATTCATATGCAACCTTGAAGACAAGGTTGACTTGAAGACAGTCAATTGTTGGGGATTATTGTGCAACATTGTGTTTCTGTTTTCATAAACTATAGCCATTTGCAATGCTGAGCAGTCTGGTCTTATTAGTACATACAGTGTCTGTTTGTATGACGTTCATATTACTGTTTTGTATATACACTGTCCAGCGATTTAATGAAAAACAATAAAGAACACCAAAGGGAAGAGGTGGACAGTTATTCGTTTATGTCAACAGGAAACATCTGGCAGTTGTAGAGGAACTGAATTTAGCCATTAGTAACTCAACAGGTTACAATTCACACTCCTATCAGAACATGTATCTCACAATGCCTCTCAAAAGTATGTTTAACAATCATAAAATCTAAAACCTGCATTTACAGGTTATTAATATATTGTAAGTAAATATACTCTCGATATATTAAAAATTTAATCTGCTATGAGCGTTACTGTAAAGATGATTTTGTTATTTAGTATTAAATTCAACAGCATATCAGTACAATTAAGAACTGAGATGCATTTCATTGTCAGTAATTGCACTGTCACATACAAGATCTGTTGTGTAATGAGAGTTTTGTGCAATTGTCCCAGTACATCCTTTTTTTTTAGGTACATGCAGACTGCAGAGTGCTGTCAGTATGGAATGACTTTGTCCCTGATGACCAAACAAAGTGAAACATTGAAATGAGAGGCGTTAAGACGGACATTGTTGTATTCGCCTGTAATGTTTTACATAGAGAAGCTGCTCCGTCATCTTCGCCGCGTGGTACTGGAAAAGGGGAAGTATTTTAAACGATGAGACTCAAGCCATAATGAAATCAACAAAAATCAAATGTATTTATAGTTTCAAGATCCCCAGTACCCTGCACTATTCCTCAGAGTTAATGTTGAAGCTTGTTTCTCTACTTGTCTGAAGGAGACCAGGAGGCTTGTGCCGCATTATTGGCGAACAGCATGGTCTGACATTGTATAATAAGATGATTATAATTCTAGGTCAGTGAGGCTAAAAGTACTTCTCCCCCATCTGTTTGCTGAACATATCATTTTCAGTGACTGGATAATTAATGGATGGATGGATGGATGGATGGATGGATGGATGGATAGATAGATAGATAGATAGATAGATAGATAGATAGATAGATAGATAGATAGATAGATAGGTCAAAATTATAATATTAGGAAATGTTAAAGCAAAACGTGAAGGATATTAATATTGAAAATGTGCACAGATAATTGTGCATAGCTAAAAAATATAAAGTGTAAGTCTGTCTACAACCGGAATACAATAAACCACTATACCGTAATTATAATATATATTGGGGGCAACACCTGGTCTTGCATTATCCTATAACTGAAGTTTAACTATTGTTATTGTTGTCATTGTTGATATTCATATATAAGCAAAGCTTACTTTCAGTTTAGCTTAAGAAAATAATACATGACAGTAAATGTGATTTTTAAAATTTTTTATATATCTCTGTACTGTGGGTGGATTTGAAGCAGTTCCACGCTAATCTGTTTTGACTACCAGGTGTTATGTGTTAAACAATTAAAAGACAACCACAAACCACACTCTTTTTTTTATTTAAGGGGCGGGCATGGATTACTAGTGTTGCATCCCTGGAAAGTGTCCCGTGATGATATTTTTCCCCACAAGGAGCAGATCGCCATTGTGTAGGGGCCTGGCACTGGGAAAGCTGGCGGCGTTCTGGGAGAGATGGAGTGCAGGGTTGGGGAGCATAGACACTCACAAGCACCATCTGTTCAGACTCTCCGCTCTCCCTGTGAGGAAGAGTCCCTGATCCAGCAACTTGCTCCACCCAGCTCCCATGTCTGTACTCACCAGGAAGATCCTAATTAACGTACAAAAGAAATACTCATCTAATACATGTTACAGAACCAAAAAGACCAAAGATTTGCTCGGCCACTGTTGTGAAATGATGCCTTTCTCTCTAAAGTATGTATTATTGACTGATAATATTGGACATACAACACAATTGCTTTTTATCTTCAAAAGACAAGTTTATATAAGAGACATAGTAATGTTAAATGAAAAAAAAGATCAAATTTCCCTCTCTTGCTCAGAATTAATACATGTATATCTGCCTTTGGATGCTTTCTGAAGCATGGCTTCTACATTGGATATATTTTAAATAATGTTGAAGATATAATCAGTTAATGCTCAAAGGAATAGTACAAAATATGCTTTGATAATGAAATGTTGTTTGTAGCTATGGGGAACTCCTGCCAAATAAGTTTTTCTTGGCTGGGCAATCAGTGCTCTACTGAAACTTTATTTGTCGTTTGCTGATGCATTTCCTTTTCATCAAAGGATTATAAAAAAAGACCAATCCCCTCTTTTTCTTCTTCTTTTAAAAGGCGTCTTCTGCTTCTCAAAACTGTTAGTATTTTTGTGACCTTTCACTGCTAATGAAATTTGCATGGATGGTAGTAAAACTGCTTCCTCGACAAAGATGAAAAAAGATCTGGCAACAAAGGCTAGTTATTGTTTTGCACTTTTATGGTCTGAAAACATGCAGCACATTAATCTTTTTGATTCTTTTTCTTCTTGCAGACTTTTTTTGCTGATCATGCTAATATTAGGAATCAAGGTTCTGTTGTCTATCAAAACTATTTTTGCAGATTTAGCAATGTGTCAACCAACATGTTACTAATATAGCTATTGCTAATTGCTAATAAAACACGTATGAATCCATCCATCTTCTAACCCTGTATCCTGGTCAAAGCAGCGAGGGGGGGGTGGGGGTTGGAGTCTATCTCTGGGAGCACAGGGCACAGGCTGGGGGCACATCCTGGACAGGGTGCCAATTAATAAAACATTTACTTTATTTTGTTACATTCTCATTGATATGATTTGGGATGGTCTTCTGGTGTCAGATGGAATACATGCAGCTCATCAAAATGGATATTATTCAAATCATTTTCACTGGCCAGTTGGATGAATTCATACTGCAAAACTGTGATACAAACCCACATGGCAAGAGGGGAAAAAAATCATGGTGGAAAACCTATATGCAGAGTTCATCACAAGGCACATTTACAAGATTACCATAGTTGGGGAGGTGGGAGATACTGAGAAACCCCTCATAGTGCCAGCTGATACCCATCAACACTAATCTGTGGTAAAAAAAGAGTATCATTAATCTATTTGTTTATAGCACAATTAAAAGCTGTGCAGGTGAAACTAAAATACATTTTTCCATCATGCAGTTATAGCAAATTAAGAGAAAAACATATTATTTCAATGAATGTAATCAATTTCGTATAATTTACAGTAATTCGTGCTTTTGTAGATGTCAGTATCGCTTCAAAACTATTTTTTTTCTGTCACTATAATTCAGGGTTATTCTGAGGGCAGTGCATCTATCAAGAAAATCTGTCAAGGAAATTGAAATAATTTTTTTAAAGCTGCAAACCAAATTAATTACTCTCAAGGTTATTAAAAAATTCAACGTGGGTGCAGCAGTTGAAAGAATCTGTCAAGCAAAATAGCACAACAATGTACTGATTTATCTGTGCAAATAAGTTCATATCAGGTTGATAGTAATATATGTCAAAATAATGTGCAGTCTCTAACCATAATTACGCAGAAGCAGCAATAATACCTTTATTTGAATTAAATGGAGACTTCCCCATAAAAAGTACAATGTCTGAAATAGACCTTGCCAATGGACACTGGCTTAGGAATGTTGCTGTTAAGGTGGGGAAGGAGCCTGAGAATGATTTTCCACTACTGCCAAGAACAGAGCCTTAAGGTGAACTGGCAGTTTTCCATTGCAAAGTATGCGGACCCGAGCCGTGACCGTGCTGATATGGCCCAGCTTACTGGCAGGGCCAAAATGCCTGACCAAGCCGGTTGCATCACCACCATCTGATTGGTCGGAATGCACGGAAATACCAATGTTCTGCGTATGGACTATCTGAAGGAAAACGGCATATTTTATATATTACTCATTATTAGTAGTACCTCAACTCACGATGTATTGATGCATTTCCGATAACTCGGAAACTTGAAAACTTGAAAATTTCCAACATCCAACTTAAAGCAGTACTATACAACAGCTTAAACGGAATGGATTCGTAATGCAAATTTATGCACGAGAATGCTAATTCCACTAGCGTTTCATGCTTGCATAACACAGAGATTGTCACAGATGTGCTATAAAATTAGGAACTTAGCTCATAGTAAATCAGGATGTACACCGTGTGAACAGTAAATAAGCCTCTCTTTGTTTTACGTCACTGTCGTTTTGCCAGTGCGGCAACGCTTTTGCCAAGCCGACCTTTCTGCAGTGGAAAACCAAAGCGAACCACACTGGAGCTACTCTCTCTTCGCGGTACGGCTCCGTTCTTGTATTGCAGTGGAAAAGTATGGTGTCGCACCAATCCCAAAGCTAGATCGTGCTAAAACACTAAAAATACGTCATGCAAGTTTTTAACATTTCGCGTGCCTAAATATCACACTTGCCAGTGCATGCAAATAAAAAACGTTGACTTTGGGGTGGAATCACCCCTAACCCAGATTTCCCTATTGTGAGTGACCAGGAATCGGGATGGGTAGAAGATCCAAGTCTCTAGGCAGCGCAGTTGGAGTTTTTCCTGGGGGAGGCGGCATAGGAAGAGAGTTATGTCCATGCATAAGTGAACTGCAGTTAGGAATACCCTCTCTTGCTGGAAAGGGTGCCTTCTATGGACTCTGTGGTCCTCCTAGGAGAAGCACAGATGAGGAATGATGGAGGAGCGGCTGATCAGGAGGAATGAGCTGCCAGATCTAAACCCAAGTGGTGAATTGTTGTTGGACTTTTTTTGCAAGCCATGGACCGTCCATAACAAAACATAACTATGTTTGAGCACAAGGCAAGTCATGACTCTGCATGGTACCAGAGCACCCTAAGGTGAATGATGCAAATTGACACAATACCTAATCTAATACCAGTTTAAACAAATAAACTGATTTTGTGAAAAATGTATTTAGACTCAGTCATTACTTTATTAGATACACCTAGCTAGTCCATTATTTCCTCCAGAACCTTTTTGAAGGTTGCATCTGAAGTTTATATAAAGCATGTTGTATATTTACAGAAGCTGTTCTACACAGCGCTATTGTACTGACCTGGTATTTTGTGCTTCTGGCCTTGCCGATAGTTTTAACAATTATAGCCATTCCCCTCTGTCATACCATTGACTGGATGTTTTCTTGTTTATTGCACCATTAGCTGCACACACGCTATAATGGGTGAAATATCTAGGAGGACAGCTATATCTCAGACGCTGGAACTATCATATTTCGCACCAACCAAATTCAAAATTGCTTAAATCAGGCATCTTAGCCATTTTAATACTTATTTAAACCTCCTGACCATCTCATGCTGTGTTTATTCAGTTACAGCTATATATATGAATGGCTGTTTGGAGGAGTTGACTGCATGTATTAGCAAGTTGATATGCTTAAGAAACTGGCCACTGTACATATAAACCACAATATTTACTATATTTGCCTACAACAATGCTTATTATACTTACACTTTTGTCCGCCATTTAGGGTAATAAAGTAAATATTTAAATTTATATAATTATAGAGTTAAGTTACGGCAATGCAGCTAAAGTGCAATCAAAAATGATTTCAGTATTTCTGTATTGATTATAATTAAAACTTGATTAAAGTGAAGATAATGCTTGGTCAATTATTCTGTTTCTGGAATTTAGTAATAAAAATATATATCCTATTAATTTCAGTGGTGCTGGTGTTGGGCATAGACTGTTCAATCCTTTGCTATTTTGGTATAGTAGCTAACTTAAAAGAAACATGCTATGAATTGTAAATACGCATATACACCACACTCATATATTTGTACATATTGTTTTTTCTAAATGTCTGTGTTTCCCTATTCAGCTGATAGAATCTTTTAGATAGATCGATAAGAAAGAAGGAAAAAGAGACAGAAAAAAAACAACATTCTTTTTTTCATCCCTTACATGTTGTATTTTCAGAAAATGATGCCCCTATTGGAGCCCTTTTGTACTATCGGAATTGTATTCTTCAAAAACATGTGGCTTTTGAATCTTATTATATGTGCATTATTTATTTACATCAGATACTTGTGGCTGTGACTCATTAAACAGTTTTCTAAATATGACAGAAATGCATTGATGGTATTTTAATTGCCTGCTGGGCCATAATTATTCTGACATTTGAGGATCTTTTCAACATCCGGAATAAAATATTCTGACATCCTACTGAGTAACAAACAAACACCTAATCAACCATGTGCCTCTTTAACTTATACAAACTCATAATTCAAGCCTAGTTGACTAAAAAAAATGTGCCAAGGACTTTCTATACACCTGTTTTCTTTGTTCTCCTCTTTGTAACATTTTCTAGCCATCGACTGGTAAATGATAATTGGTTGTCATCTATATTCTGCACATTAAAAATAGGAAATAATTCATCTGGACAAGTGTCAGACCTATTTAATATCATAGCAGCAGGCACTGTTAAAGCCATAATAAATATCTGTAAATGCCACTGTAAATAATCTGCATTTGCCTGTCATTTAGTGGTTCTGTTCTGCCAGAAACACTTGTAAGGCTAAGGGCCAATGGTGGCACACTATGCAAATGAGTGTTGTTTTGCTGTCAGTGAATTGTATTGATTCCTTGTATTTTAAAGCATAAAATACTGTTTAACATGTCTAGGTGAATCGTTGTGTTTGTGTCTTACTCCTCATTATGTAAAACAATGCTTAAACAGCAAATGGTGGGTGCCCCTATCTGATGAAATAGTAGGTCAGAAGTGGCCCTGCCTAGCAGTTATTCCATTGCAAAGTGTATTGTTAATGGTATATATTCTGCTGAACTACACAAATAGTACTAATAGTACTTGATAGTACTACTGATAGTTCAGTAATACAAACACCAGCTCATGCTGCATAAAATGCCTTTATTGTAATTGTGCTATTAGCAAACACAAGGAAATTTCAACTTTCAGCACACCACATTTTACTCTAATACGAGACACAAATACACTCACAAAGACATATAAAGGGAAACTTATCCTTGGAGACAATGCATGGGGTCAGCCATTACACCAGTGTCCCTAGAGGAATTGGTTCGGGGTCTTCCTCAAGACCCCAAAGGAGATATAATTCTTCTGCAGGCTACAGAATTTGAACCAGCAAACTTCAAGACAAAAAGGCATTAACTTCTATCCCACAGAGCCCCATGTTACTATATTTACAGTAACAATGTAGGAAAAAAATCCTAATTTGGTATAGTGATTATGTGTAGTATTGCAGCAGACACCAAAAATAATATAGTGCTAGATATAGCAGTGCCTGAATTGTTGGATGCACAGAAAAACAGGAAAGACAACTCTTGAATCTCAGGCGAATTTGTGATTATCTCTAGGCTGCACTATGGAAAGGCTATAGTTTAACATCACCATGACATCTAGGCAGCCTGTTCTGAGTGATCATAAGCAATCTCACTATATAACTTTATTTGCATTTATTTATTCTAGGAATTTAATGATAATTTATTTTATGCTTACCTGGTCGTAATTCCTTTTTTTTGGGGGGGGGGGGGGGGG
>JAODJW010000050.1:1075033-1105154 GCA_026777045.1 Hyperopisus bebe
TAAAAGGGGGGTAGGGACGTGGCCAGGTGACAATGGCTCATTCATACACATGAAAGTTGCTACATATTCAATGAAAGTGATAGTGACATGAGTTAGGTTTTTCTTATTTATTTATCCAAATGAATGTTGCAGCTACACCATTTAGTCATCCTCATGTAGCCAAGACTTTGGTGATCAGGTATCTGGGATCAAAACAAACTGCCAGCATTGCTTACTATGTACTTGTATAATGTTTCTGCAAGTGTTCCAAACTGCATTTTGCAATGTCTATACTTTGATGTCAAATTACAAACAAAAATCTGACATATTTACAATATACATTAAAATGAAGACGAGTGTAATGGCAAAACAAATATATAAGAAATAATTCATGGCAAATAAATTAAGTTTATGATATTTGAAGAGAAATGTGATCATGCCCCAGTCAGTGAAAGTGTGTTTACTACCCCTGGGCTCCAGAGGGTTAAATTTGGTTGAAGAAGCATTATGGTGTTTATTTAGTGAAGTTTTAATTTGAAACATTATTAATAAGTTGTTGGCTTTACCAATTTATCGCTACATGGAGTGATGGGATTCCCCACCCCCCATCTGATTTAGAATTTTTACATTTTAGAATTAAGTGATCAGTGTTGACACAGCACACGACAACAAAATGTGTCCTCTGCATTTAACCCATATGTGACATCGCGACATAGTAGGGGCGGCTAATTCAGTGCCCGGGGAGCAGTACCTGGGGGCGGTACCTTGCTCAGGGCACCTCAGTGGTCAGGGATTCGAACCTGTAGTCTTTCAATTACAAGTGCGCTTCCCTAACCATTAAGCCACCACTGCCCATCTGATACTTGCTTGTAATCCTAGCAGTGCTGAGGAAAGCTGCCACAGGTAATGTTTCTATTTTTTTTTCTTTTCGCAGGATTTGAAAGTATATTAGAAGGAATCTATGGAACCAGGCTTCTTAGAGATCTTAGTATATTTGACGGTAAGGTTTATGTACAGCACTTCCCTGAATAATTGAATGCTTAATTGCGTTCCTTATGCTTCATTTTAATGCTAGTTTTTAAGCATTATGAGTAGCAATTTTATTGCTATTTAATACATTTTGTCAGGTGTTCAAGCATGTTTGAAGCAAGACAGAGTAAAAACTGTAATAAATGTGTCTTCATAGACTGTGAACCAGATGTGGTTAATGATTGGTCCGTGGATGCCAGCTGTTCTTTCTGCAGTCTACAGTTAGAAAAAATTGGGGTAATGTTTACCATGATTTCTTTTAAAATGTAACTCCTTAACTCAGTGTAACACTTAAGTATTTTGTTAATCTGTGTTTATTCTAATTTAAAACAGGACCATATTCCAGCTGTCTGTTCGCTACAGTCAACTCCAACAGAAGAAACTTCTCCTCAGGGCGAGTCAAACACTGAGAAAATCGAATATCAAGCCGACAAGTTTCTTCATGCAATCTTTCGGAAGAAAGGTACATAGAAAATGTTTTAACGTGCAAGTTTTAATTTATGAATGATTTCATGTTATTTACTGAGATTCTTCTGAAGCGAACATCTACCCAAAAGACAGAGCTGGGCTGTAGGGTTTAAAGAGCACTAAACCAAACAAGGTCACACTTTGTTTCTGCCAAACAATGTGTGGTTACACAGACAGTGCTGCATCTCTGCTTCACAAAGGATGTGTATACCCTCAGTGTCTATGCAACACTTGGCTTCTGTTTGCATTGCTTGTCAACTTCCTGCTGCCATAGACCTTCACTTGAAAGTATAATTATGTAGGTACCTTGCCTTTTTTTCCTTGGTAAATAATAGTAATTACATCCCATTGCCTTTCTTATACTACAGCCTGAGACTTGGAAGAATTTTACATTTTTAACCTTGAATTGTGTTGGGTGTCTCCCTGAACATATGATACTGGTGTTTAAGTGTTTTCTTACCTTTCACTTTTTTCTTTTAGAAAAATATTTTTTACTCATGTTTAAGAAGTCTTTCTCTCTCTTGCCAGACCTCCCTCAGAGCTGTGACCCGAACATTCCCTTAGTTGCTCAGGAATTAATGAAAAGGATGATCCGTCAATTTGCCATCGAATATGCTTCAAAAAGTCAAATTCAAGGAGGAAAAAATGGGTCATCGCTGGATACGAATTTAGTTTGTGACAGTCAGCATCCCTCAGATCAAGATGGACCACTGGACCTTACTGTGAATCGAAACCATCTGAATGTTGAACAAGGTAAATAACTGTGTGTAAACCAATCATTTGTCTGAGGCTATCCAACAGGATGCAGATTTAGTGCGTTAATGTTTAGTTGATGTGCTTGCTTGCTTGTCCTTGTTTAAATGTTTAAAAGCACCTATTAAGGTATTTAGATGCAGTATCTAATGTTTTTTTTTTAATCTGTTTATTTAGCAGGCGGGGTACTTGACCTCTCACAGAAGAATCGTCCCAGCTCCACATTGTCTACATGTACAAATGCATCCACTAATCAGAACACTTCAGGGTGAGTACTGTGTCTTTTTATTCTTTTTTTTATATATATATATATATATATATATATATATATAATGTTCTTAATTACGTCATTGTTAAAGGGCAGTATTAGGCACTCTGATTTGTCAGTCTTTTTTGAGACTGGCTTCACCGATGGGACAACATAACATACATATGTTGGGAATTATTTCTGTATTGGGAGTGCTGAAATATCACATTTAATGCCTACATTGTATATTGAAAATATCGCAGACCATCTTTGACAGCTTAAATTGTACTGAATGTGGTCACTTGCTTGACAACTCCTTTGCCATTTCAAAGGATGAGGTTTTCAATGCCAATCTCATTGATAAACTTCTGTAAGTTTTTTTTTTTTCTTTTTTTTTTTTTCTCCCCTATCAAGATTTGCATGTGCTCTTGATTTGTTATGTCTTCATTGGCAATGCAACCTTTTATTCTTAGGTTTTATTTTGGTTTCTGTTCTGTAATATCAAGGGTTTGACTCTTTTATTACTTGTCCAGCGGTAACGTCACAGTGGTTGGCAGTTCAGGACAATATCAGCAATAATATACAACTTCGTTTTTTTTTTTTACTCTAAGCCGTGAAGTTATTGGAGTCTTTGAAATACAAATTCTGCTGAATTGCAAAAAAAAAAAAAAAAAACAAAATACTGGAAGTGCTACCATAAACATTACCGCACGATTGACAGGCTGTCCTTCCAGGACTAACGTTTGCAACTTAAAGCAATTTACGCCACAGCTCAGAGACATAAAGCAATGTGAGAAGCAGTGATGTTACCAAAGCAAGGAATAAAGGAGTGGACCCTTCCATTCCGTAGCTGTTTACCAGTCTGTCATGCATCAGCTTACCATCGTTTCATTCCATCCATCTTAGGAGACCGCAGAAAGATGACTTTGTGGAAAGAAGCTCTGAATTTTCGGAAGGTTTGCTTTCAAAAGCTTTGAAAGACATTCAGTCAGGATCGTTGGATATTCAGAAAGCGGCCATACTATATGGCATACCTCAGAAAACATTGCTCCTCCAGCTAGACGCCTTATCTGAAGGAAAACTGTCAGTGTTGGAAAACTTCAGCCAGGATAACGGGACTGACCTTTTTGTCTCAAGAAGCAGAGAGACTCGCCTTGTCCTGCGCAAAGTGGCCAGTTGGGCCCGAGCTGAAGTGGAGCTCTCGCAGCAGGGTAAATTTGGCATGACCGAAAACTCTGAGCTGAAGTTGCCTGCAGCTTCCTCTTACCTCCATCACCTGACTCTGCAGAAAATGTTTTCTCAGCTAAAAGAGAAAAATGAAAGCCTTTGCTTTCAGAGTTTGAATGGTCCTGCAGTACACTTAAAAATCCCTCAGGTACGAGCCAGTGCTGTGCCCAAATCCCAAGCTGACATCTCCAGTTTCGTAGATGTAATGTATCAAGTGTCAAAAGGTGCACCAGTGCCAGATGGCTTATCTCTTCAAAAACTCAAAACCATACTCCCGAAACAGAACAAAATGGAATGTTCTGTACCTCTAAACTCTGGTATTGAATCTTGTCTCATGCAAGCAGATCTTTCTCCGCTGTGTCTTAACTTGAAAAATGGCTCCGTTGAAGATGCCGAAGATCTGGACCGGAGAGACAAACAGCCCAGGAAAAAGCGTGGCAGATACCGGCAGTATGATCACGATATTCTTGAAGAAGCCATTGCAATGGTCATGAGCGGCAAGATGAGTGTCTCTAAAGCACAAGGAATATACAGAGTACCTCACAGCACTTTAGAGTACAAAGTTAAGGAGCGTTCTGGAACACTGAAGACCCCGCCGAAAAAGAAGCCCAGATTGTCAGAATCTGTGACCGATTCAGGGACAGACAACTCCTCCAGAAGGTTCTAGACCTCATTTCAAGTCTACCCATAGCACTTGAATTCTCAAGCTTTGACAGGATATTTTTCAGTAAACAGTTCAGACACAACACATGCCTTTTAAACAGAGCTATTCAGGGTTTTCACTGTGGATATATTATAAATATCGATGTTGTAAAACACTCTTAGGGTGTGTATATACTTGCATTTTTCTGGAATATTCAGGTTTAATTTGTCTTTTTGAGCATTAATGATTGTTATGTGCAGCTTTCATTCTGGGTAGGTCATCCAGTTTAAAAGCCACGCACACTAATTCTGGAACATGGTCAGTTTGCCTCACTCAAGTCTTTGAGTGTGTTTTAACAAATCATGGTACTAATGTCTGCTGTTGATGGGGACACAGAATGCCAACAGTAGCACAAATTCCTATTGGCATGTTCTCAGTCTGTAGTACTACTAGGAAAAAAGTGGGAGAAGTATTTTAAAAACTTTGTGGTGGCTTTGTTCACCATGAGTTACATTTTTAACTCGACAAACTATTTAAAGAAATATGAGTTTATCAAATTTCAAATGGGTTTAGCGAAAGAAACAGTGGGTAAGTCGGAATGCGATAGAGCATGTTGAAAATGTGCACAGAAATAAACTTGAGAATGGTAAGTTAATGAATGTGTGATGTTTATAAAGTATATATGTATTTATGAAGGTTTTTCCACAAAATACTACTGTAAACCTCACTTAACTCTGCTGCTGTGATTTACATTTCTTTTGTGAAAATGTATATTTCAATAGTTTTCCAAATATCAAATGCATCGTTAACTCTATCCTGCTTATACCAAAATTACAATTCAGGTTTATATTTCTCTCCACAAACAAGCTGCTTGAAATATTGTTTTATACAGTTCATAATTAAGTTAGGTGGGCAGGACAAATTTTTACCCTCTAGATTATGTTAAAAATTAGTGGATGGATCTCAGTTTTTTCAGTCTGAAATCAAACTCAAAACACCATACCTTTCTGACTTCTATGTGAATGGATTAGTCCCTGTATCTCAGTTTTTTGTATTTTGTTTACATGTAACTTTATAAAAGGGCACTAGTTTGATACAAGACAGAGGTATTCTTGAATCACCCTAAAAATCCTGCTTCAATGGTATTCTAACTTATAGCTACTTTGAATGTTTTAATAAGCTTTTCATAAAAACTCAGTGCCTCTGTTTTTTAGAACTACTGCTCAGAATGGTTGTTTAAACAGTTTGGTAGCTATTGACAGTTTTTATATGGAAATGGATATTTAATTTTTGTCTGAGTTTAAACTGCAGTATTTGTCACAATCCTCATACTTGTGACAGCCTTCATTTTGTTTTTGTTTTCCCTATTTCATTTTGCGGTCAAACATGTAATGTTATTTATGCATAAATAAATTGCACTATGATTAAGTTTGTTAGTTTATGTAAATGTTCTGTGTTGTAGTCTCCCCCTTTGTGATTGTCTGTGAATTTAATACTTTGGTTGTGTTTAGTTTTGTATTAAAGCACTTTGATGCTTTTGCACATGAAATGTGAAATGTGTTTTACTGCAATTGCATGCATATGTGATTAAGTGTTCTCTACTTTTAATTCAAAATTCTGGTGTCCCTTTAAAGACCTAAAATGCTAATGGAAAATGTACATTTTTGAAAAGAGGTAAAAGGAGCTTTTAAAGCCATAAGTGAGAATGACTATTTAGAAATTTTACATTTTCAGTTTTGAAATAATCCCTACAGGATTTTGACGTAGTGTGATAGAATGACGTTCTTTTATATAATGCGTATAATAGTTATTTGAAAACAGTATCTTTATCTGGGTGCCCACAGATATTCTTGTTCCTTAACAAAGTGCATTTCTCTTCTCACAGAATATAATTTGAAGAAGTATCTTTCCTCTTGTCCATATTTCAAAAGCAGAATTTTTACATTTTGGTTACTTAACGCAGGTTCCAACTCTTTCATAGGAGACTTAATAGGCCTAATTGACCAGGCTCCTAGTACTCCTTATTGGTCACTGTTTTCTGGAAAAATACACTAAATTCATTTCAACCAATATACCTGACCTCTGTTAATTCCTTATTTTTGCATTTTAATGTTTAATGTAAACGTTTACTTTTTTGAAATTTGACGCATTGCTTGCGAAATTCATTTTGGTCTTGTCAGTGTATTGAAGTTATAATTTGTGTTGTGAAAGATTACTTTTGTTAAAGTAGAAACTGGATGTATAACCATTTTCTTATAGTTTTGAGCGTTGCAACAATCGGTATCCTTTGCCTTCTGCAACTTGTCAATAAAGTTATGTTAAGAGTAACCTGAAACCCTGTGTTGACCTCAGTCTTATGTCATGAATGTGACACTTCAGACTCCCAAATCACATGGGCGGGTTATTAATCTGCTTTTTTGTTGCTACAAACTACCATTTGCTTGGGTGATGCACACAATTCAGCAGTGCTTTAAATTATGGATGTTTTGTATTCCAGCTCCTTTATTAATACTTTATTCTGTGGAGTGCTTAATACTGTCCAGTGTGCTATCTGCTGAAACTGAAATGTAGGTTAATAGACATTTATCAAGAGCACTTTCTTCAGTTAATGTCAACTTTTTATTCCCAGTCACTTTCATTGACTAATATTTTCCAGAATTTCTAAGATGTGGTTTATAATGAATCTGTATTGGCATATATTACATGGGTCCAAATGTGGGTTGCTATTATTGCCAGTTCTACTTTAGTATCCATGGTATTCATATGGAACTGTATAGCATGTAAACAGCATATTGAATATGTTTTATATAAAGAATATACAGAAACCTGAACCACGTTATAGCAGAGATCAAATAATTTAAAAATTGCCCGGCCAGTAAAATGTAAGTTTTATGACTTAAAGAATAACTAGAATAAGAGTAATGTCTTCAGGTCTTTTCAGAGACTGCCATAAGGCACAGTGCTGTCTGAATACCAGAAATGTTTGCATGTTTCTTGAAGCTGATACCTAGTTGTAATGTACAGATGTGAACTTTTGTAAAGAGGATTAATGTCCTAAATTGTTCTGTAACCAGTCCAAGGTTGTCTGAGATTAGGAAATACTGACACAGTCTCCAGGGCATAAACAGATTATATCATAAGACTAAATAAGTGGTGCTTATTTTCATCCAGTTCATAGGACAGATGACATCCTAATGTGTGATTCATCATTTCATTTCCATTACTTTATGTAACGTCCTGCTTTGGACTGGCATATTTATAACTGTTTTGTGACTAAGTCGCCAAGTAAATTACGGGCAGATTTTTAGATATGAATGTTACTGCTATAACTTTGTTTAGCTTCTGTGATACCTATTAGTGAATCTGGAAGTTGTTTTTGGTCACGAGTTTAGACTAAATATATACAAACACATTTTCACAAGTCTATAGAAACTTGTACGTAACAATCTCTATTCCTGCATTTTTCATATAGCTCCCTGGCCCTGGCTGGTGGTGAGGAAGTCCACTTGGATACAGAAGCAGAAAAGTTACAAATCAAGTGTACCGTCTTGCAGATGGTCCTTTCATCATTCTGCCCATGCCATAGGATGCTGCTTTATCGTATCTTAAAGTGCATGCACGAAGATTACATCATTTCTGTCACTCCCTACGCAGATGGCTGCAGACGTTTTTCACGGACAGATTCCTTGTCCTGTCATTTGGGACAGAACTCTGATAAAGACATGTTTGCTTTCGCAGATTACCAAACATCAGATGGATGCTGTGTGCACTCTTGTAGGCTGAATTCTTGTTCTATGACTCCCATGTGCATCTGCCTGAAGGATTTGCATTACTTCTCATGCCAAAGGATGGCTATTGGTTGCATTAACAAAGTCTGTGGTCCTAGTTCATGTGGCAGCTATTCTCATCCTCAGCAGTGTACATGCACTTATCAGAGCCTCAGCAAGAGCACATACATCACTCCAGTCAGAAGTGTAGTGAGCTCTCCTTTTACTCTTCATAAAGTCTGTGATTCATTTAGCCCCTGTATCAGGGCTTGTAGCCCCTCTCCCCCACCCCTGTCCCCCATTCCATTGGACGTTGGTGCTAAGAATAGTGATCCAAGCATTATCTGCCCTTTTGCAGAAAGCAAGTGTTTCAGCAACCAGTCAGCATCTCTTTTTTTGCATGAAGAGGAAGACGATCCCCTCTTTCATGAGTTTGATAAAGACAATGCTGGCACTGAAGAGACTGAAAGGCATACTCCTTGCGAAGACTGCACTGACTGTTGTACACGAACAGGAAAGAACTTTGAACAAAATCAAAGTGGGAATGTATTACAAAATCTAATGGAGTGTTTCAAGCAATTGAAACCTATTGAACCACTGGGAAAAGAACAAAATTCAGGGCTTTCTGCCAACCAAAGCTTGGCATGTGGCAATGGCGTTCACTTGGAGGAAATTTTAACTAAGATTTTACACAAGGAAGCCGATAATGATTGCAACCTTAAGGAGCGCTTTCATAGGAAGCAAGAAACCTTAAACGCAGTAAGATCTCCTGACCTGGCCCCTTCTTGGCATCAATGTGTGCAAATCAGAAGAGACATTGTTAGTCTGGGTCCATTATCCTGCAGAAGAAAGCTGGAACTTGAAACACAGGGAAAAATTATTTTGAGAGATGACTTTAAAACACAATCTTGTGTTAATGTATTGCTGACAAGCCCAGAGAAGAATAAGCTTTCAGAAAGTGGAAAGAGTGAAACGACAGACACTTGTGATAATCGGGTCTCTCCACACCACACTGAACTGTTCTGTAGCAGATTAGAAAACAAGGAGAAATCACCTGAACACAAGGGAAAAGATCTGAAAGACACAAGCTGTAGGAATGGGAACACGGATATAAAAAAACAAAGTTTGTCTCTTCAGCCTGTCACTGATACAAGTAGATCTAGGAGGAACATTGTTCCGCCACAGAGATTTTCTGCATATGTCACTGAGCCAAGAAAGATGTACTTTGCTGCCTGTTTTTCTGAAAGCATTTTTAATAAAAGAGGCCAGAAAGATACAAAAGCTATTTGTGCTGAAAAGTCCCCATCAGACTTAGATTTAAATGAATCCACAACTAAGTTGAACCTGCAGAATGAATTATCTAAGACTGTGAGGCATGCAGGGAGATCTGGAGAAAACGTATGTAACGGTCTGAAATCAACAGACTTTAATCTATCAAATACATCCAGAACTAGATCAGCAAAAATGAGTCCGCTACTATTGGAAGACAATACATCTGATGATAGTGAAGTCAAAGAGGGTTTTCAGAGAAGGTCAAAACGAAGAACAGTTGCTTCCTTGGTTAAATTGAGATCTCTTACCAATGATCAGAACCACCTGAACAATTTGTCAGAAGGCATTAACACCATGAAAGATGCTTTGAGTACCAATGAATGTTCTCTTACTCCATATTCAAGTCCAATAAGACTCATGTTTGTATCTCCAGTTATTAGTGAGGAGGGAATAAAGTACACTCTCAAGTCAGCTAGTTCAGGCTCTGTAAGTCAACCAGAGACATTTGATCCTTGTGTGGAATCATCATGGTGTGGATTGGCAAAGACTGAAGAAAAATCAGTAGAGGTTGAGCCCAAAGTTGCTAGAGGAGAAGAAAATAGTCCGCATAAAAGGCCGGTCACTACTGATGCATCTAGTTCAAGTGAAGAGCTTGACATTCAAAGAGAGGCATGCCTCCTTGTTCACGGACTATCACTGTCTCCTCCAAAAAGAAAGCCTGGTCGCCCCAAAAAACTTGGCCCACAAATTGAAAAACCAGCAAAGAGACCGATTGGTAGACCACCTAAACATAAGGGTGAGATTTCAAAATGTGTTTCAAGTAAGGGCAGCCCTAATACTGTTAAAAACACAGCATGCCATTCACACGATGAGGATAGTGGGAGAAGAAATAAAAACCTCAAAATCACTGTAGTTTATGGAAGATCAAGGAGAATAAGGAGGCTTGTATCTGAAAGCAGTGGACATTTTGGTACAGACCAACAAATGAAAGGATTGCAAAGTGCATACAGCTGTAAAACAAACAATGATCTGAATGAGAATTCTGTAAGGTCAAGTGCAAATCTTGAGTCATCTGCCAAACTGCTGGGTGGACCAACTGAACATTTTGATTTGGTCATACCTGTAAAAAACAAACGATCACATTCAAGCAGAAACATCAAATGTACAGAACGGAAGAGTTCAGGTGCAATGCGAAAACCAGGGAGGCCGCCAAAGGTCAAGATATCAGGCATCTCTGTGACTGTAACAACAGTTTCTCCAAAAAAACGAAATATTAGTATAGACAAGGATATGACAGAATTGAATAATGAGATGCCACAAAAGGACAAACCATTTGTCTCAAACCATCCCAAAGAGCAAACGACAATCAGTTTGCAGTCTGATGCTGTTGATGGAGAAAAATCTGAGAATGTACAAGGTGGAACTACGAACCAAAAGATTCTGGTACCACTCAGACATTCTGTGAGAATAAGGAAACCATCGGTTCATTTGCTTCACTCTGTGGCTACCTCCAGGACATTTACACGCAGTAATGCACTATTACGGAGGTCTCGAAAATTGCTTATGAACAAAACCAGTGGTGAGTCAAACCAGTTCAAAAGTTTTGAAAAACCTTTTATAGAAACGTCAGGTACTACAAATTCAGAATTGTTTTCAAGAAATCCTTGCAGGCAGGACCTAAGCTTTTTGTCTGGAATTTCAGTGGATTCAATTTTTACATCAAATGAACCTTTCAAATGGTGGCATACTTCTATCTCAACTGAGACATTGAATGACGAGTTTACCAGGAGGGTTCAACTAATGTCAGACACATGGGTCAAAGAGTCTGTAGAATCAAGCAACTCTTTTTCCGCAGAGAAGGAACTTAATCTCAAAACGAGAATGCATCAAACAAAAAATGAGCCTCCAAAGAATTATTTTTCTCCTGTAAAAATGCTGTTTCAGACACACTGGAATATGGATAAACTTTGTGCTTGGTTTATGCAAACCACAGAGACCCAGTCTCTAGCAATTGTAAAGAAGGCCAGTGTCCGTAATCCCTATGAATTTGTCCAGTACAATCCCATCAGAGCCACAAGCAGAACCAATATTTGTCCTAGTCCTCAAGCAGAACGCCTGAGAAAGCACGTAAAAAAGTTTGCCAAAATAGTCCCTAAGAGTCCAGCAATGCAACTAAAAGCACAAAGGAGGTTGTTTAACGCTGGTCAGCTAAAAGTCAAGAGAAGGCTTGTTCTTCTAAGATCAAGCACAATTGCTAGGGGCTTTGGCCAACAACGTCTTCTGTCTAGACACAAAATGTTAGGAAAATACGGATTTCTTCTCTTAAGAGTAAAATCAAAGTTTATGACTAGAAAGAAATCGTGTCACGATCGAACCCGGCCAATGCTGAAAAGGGCATCTGATGCGCTTTGCGGTGATTTACCATCGAAGGCATTTAGGCAGGCATTTGCATCTACCTTAGAGACAGAAAATAGTTCTTTAAACATGGAAAGAAAAGAACTCAGAGTCCAACAACCTGAAGAGACCTTGATTGATCTTTCCCAGGAAGAGAGAATCTGCTCAAGAACATGGAGCCCAGAACGACTGAAGGAATGCAGAGTATTCCTCAAGAAAATCAACTCTCCGGAAACAAAATCTGCAGCTGAAGAATGTAATTTTTGCACAATTAAACTAGATGATGTATCATCATCCGGGTACTGTTTGCCTCCAAGAACAGAATGTGCAGAGAGACATGTCAGAAAGAAGATAGCACATGTAGCTAGAACTGAAAGCAGGCGTTCCCCTAGAATGCTGTCTTCATACTGTCCTGAAGAAGACCAGATTCAGTTCAGAAATCGAAAGAAACAAAAACGAAAAAGCCATGGCACAAGTGGCTCACAACCTCTGAAAATGGCAAGACAATCTTTGATCAGCAGCTAGAAGAGAAGAAGCGGTATGTTTGTCTTAGATAATCAAGTTTTTGTTTGCATGTGTCAGTGTGTAGATGCCATTGCATTTTTTTTTTCATACAGAAAAATTTTTTAAAAATAAATTGTATATAATATTGAGACTAGTAAAATGTGCAGCTGTATAATTACTTGCTATTGGAAGTGACTTTTTGTGGGGGGGGGGGGGGTGGTGGAATGAAAATATATTATTGTGTGTTTTCCTAATGTAAGCTTTTTTTTTCCCCCCTCTGCAGAAACCATCTTGGTGAGATGCATTCAACAAGATAAAACTTGTTTCAGTACAAGGTGCCTTCAAATTGTCTGCTGGTTGAGAAATCTGACAGTAATATCTCAGTAAGCATTATGTAGCATAAATTTAAATTAAGGATACGTTAAGGTTGCACTATTTTGTATTGTGTTTTTTTTTATTTCATGTTTGTATGCTTTTAGAGTAGCTTGACACTTTTTTGTTTGGATAGTACTTTTAAAGTATTATTAAAAAGGTATTCCCATCATAAAAGGAAATAAATTAGTAATGTTTTAAGGAATGGCCATAATTCATGAAGGACTTTTTTTTTAATAGGCGTTACAGGAATTGCCATAAGGCATACCTCAGGTTGATCTTTAAAAATATTTGAGGTCTCAAACATATCCTTACTCGAAAATTCAATGTACAGATCTGACTATTGCTTTTGGACATTGCAGGTTTTAATGTAGTCTGTCTAGGTCTACACCAATCAAGGATTCATTTTAGAGCAACCCTTTTAAAATGTGCATTAACTTTTGCCAAAAGAAATATGCATGAAACGTTCTGTTGTTGCAAATTATATGAGGTATGCAGTTTTCCCAAAAAAATTTTGGCAGTACCATAGAACGGTTCATCTAAGTAAATGATTGTCATATGCATCTATATGGGGAGGAGGGTATTTTTTGGGGGGGTTATTATTTTTTGTGTTTGAAGAATTTGCTTGAATACTGTCAAAGCTCCCCAGCCTCCAAGCATTAACGTACTAATGTAAGTGACACAAACAAAACCTTTGTTGCACTATATCAAACCCTTCAGTAGAAATCATAGCTTTCACTACCACCTTTCTAATGTCTCAAGATATTCTATAGGTGCAATATGTTTACTTTTTTAAGCCAGATGGTGTATCATTTTTATTAAAAGCTTTTAATATTTTTTGATGCCAATAACTTTTCTAAATGTTAGTTATTCATTTTTGTGTTATAACTTTGTTATGGTTTAGAGTAATTTCATTTGTTGTCTGCGTCTCAATAATAAGCCTACCTCTTTTACACAGGCATCCTGAAAACCTCAGACAAAAATAGCTACACTTTAGCCGAAGTCACATTTGTGCATAGTATGCTTATGGGTTCATTACTTTTATGTGATCATCCATAGTGTATGCAGCTATGAAAATTTCCAAGCCAATCAGCAAAAAAAGTGTGGTAAACTATTTTGATTTAAATCAGTGGTCATTGTCTTTACACTACACAAGTTTTTTGTTTCATTGTAAATGTATCTTTTTTATGAAAACTGAACCAGATGTGAAAGAGCACTGGGATTTAAGGGAAAATAATTTAATATATCTTTGAATCAGTTACTTTTATTGCTTTATTGGCATAATATAAGCAGCTATAACTCATTCAGACTCGCTTTATATTTAGACTTCCCACAATTTTACATATTTTTCTTATTTTTTACATTGTCATTCATATGTGTTGTGCTTCTGGTCAAACAGCCCATTTTCATTTTAGAGGACAGTTGCCAGTTTTATTTTCAAGGTAACAAAAGGATTGTATGTAAAATGTTTAGGTTTGCTATGTCCCTGTACATAATTTAATAGATTGCCGCTGAATTTAGTAACACCAATTAAATATAATACAATCATCCAATGACAATTTTAATAGACGCCAATTTCAGTGACTTGTTTTGTCATGGACTACTATAAGTTCAATGACAATATTCTTCCAAACTGACTTAAATTCTACTTCTTTATTACTTTTCTGTAAAAACGTAACCCATCCAACAGTAACACTTCCAAGAATTAGTTTAAGATGAAATTACACTGGATTAACATTAAAAAGGAAACAAATGCCAAGAAAACTGTCCTCAGAAATGCTGTTTTTGCTTTTACCTTTTTCTGAATGTCAAACGCACATCTGTTGCTGTTTGTGGTGGCCAACCCAAGCATACACACAATTGCAATTTTAATAAATCAGATGTTAATCTGTTGAATTGTAGTGGGTATAGAAGTCATTTATCTCACTTTTTAATAAACCTTCATGAAACATTCCGACTTGTGAAACCATACATTGTCAAATCTTAGTGAATTATGTTACTGCATTTGAATACTGCACTGTGTGTATGTTTATGTTAACATGATAGTAGTTTAAGATGTTTTCATTATTCAGAAACTTCATTCTGCCATTTATGGTTAAGAAACATCACCTTGAAGTACGTGCTGGTTCTGTTCGATCCATTCATCTTCCAACCATTTGGATCATGAGGGGAGGAGCACAAGGCAGGAAACGGCCAGGATGAGATAATAGACTATCACAATGATTCTGTTCTAGTTCAGAACTTTTGCGTAGATCTTGTCAGATATTGTCAATAATTTAAAATTTTAGTTAAATTTTTTCGTAATCTGAATGTAACTTGTTTAAAATGTAATTAGGTGGTAAATGTAATCCGTCAGAGGTCATAGCTATTAGAAAAGTGATTTTATAGCTGCTGATTTTGCTACATGAACATCAGGGTTTCATGATCACTTTACGCCTTAAGTGGTCTAAATGACAGCAATCTGATTTAATAATCTGAACATGTACTGGCCAAGGCCCCATGACTCCTGTTTTGAACTGAGTTCTTGTGCAATAAAATAAGGACTGAATGATTAGCGATAATGCACATTGGATGCTAGTTCATTGAGATTTTAAATATTTAATTATTTTTGATCCACGGTTTTTGTGATGTAGGGATATCATGCAGGACATTCATGAGGCAGAGGACATTACACTTCATGGGATGCCAGTCCATCACGAGGTACTCCCACACGTTATAGCCATTTCTGACAGAAAATTAACACAGAATGCTGATTAAATTCAGAACCCTGGATTTGAAACCAGTTCTATGCCTTTAGCTTCCTGAATCCTTTAAAATTAATGGTGTCCAATGAACACAAATGACATGTATAAATGGGATTTACTGAAATGTCAAATTCATCAACAGTTCCCAGTCAAGGTTAGGTTGAGACAAAAACAGCATCCAAGACACGGCCTTAAATGTAACCCAGTAAAGCCTCAAAGATCTTAATTAGGAAAACCACAAGAAAATAAGACTTAAAAAAAAATGCTGTATTCAACTAAGACAATTGGGCCTAAATATGCAACTGCTTTCTATTGTACACAAGTTTAGTCTGGAAAGTATTTAAAAAATTGGTGTTACCATATACTGCACATTAAAATGATAGCCATTCTAAGCCTCTGTACTGAAATTAGTTTACTTCAAGGACAGTTTAATACATGGAAAGATGTGATTAAAGGTTCAATACAATTCTTCCACAGAACATTTAGTAAGACTGAATATTGAGTCAATCTTTCAAACCCAGAACTGGGCTGCTGTTTCAGCTGTGCTCATTCACCAGTTCTAATGCAACCTCATGGGGACATTAAAATTTATATATATATATATAAATGCATATTTAATTTACCACATGCGATGATTTGTTCTGTATGACATGTTTTATACACGCCTTTAATAGAAACTTGTAAAATACAAAAAACTTAAATCATTACTGAATTGTGTTAAAATGAGCACTGTCTTTAATAAACTTGAAGGATGTATAAAACATAATGGCATCTTTCACTCTAGATATCAGTTTGCTTCTCTGTTCATCAGGACACTTAGGTCCATTTTGGTTTTTTCCATTGCTGCCATCTTCGCCCGACGAGATACCCGGGGGGCTGCAGCTGCCTCTGGTATCTTCTCCCCATCGCTGGAAATGTAGAGCACACAAGAACAAGCTATTCTGTTTTGCAAGCATAACTTCACTCACACACACACACAAAATCTGATAAGTAGCTCTACTGCAAAGTGTTGATTATGGCAAAAATCATAAGCATGATTACTTTGGTCAATCTGGAAATATGCATTTATTGAACTTAAGTCTAAGTGGATTTACTTTAACTTGAAATATAATGCAAGTGAGAAGCAAATATAAAGGAGATGGAAAGGACTGCACTGAATTTATAACAAGACAAAACGGGAGCATCACTGCAAATCGAAATGCAGCACAATCGTTTTCTTGATGGTGAAGTTGGAAGCCGAAATCAGTTGAAATTAAAGTTTGATTATAGCTGGGCTGACTGGGCAATTAATCATTCATTACATTTTTAAGTTTTAGCCTAAATATTTGACTAGAAAGACTCAATGCAGAGCAGCCAAACCTGTCCGACATCTCCTTTGCGTTACTTCCTTTCTTTGCTGTTTTGGCAGTGGTAGTCCGTCGTCCTAAAATAGAAATGTCCACAAATTTTAAAACTGTGGGTCATGGCTTTTCACCCAGGGTTACAGGATCCTAGCAGCTGTTATACCAAAAGTGTACTATGCTTAATCTTATTAGGTTAATATTTACAACTGGCAATAATTAAAAGGCTGAAATATACATTATAAAACAACCTAACAAGGTCTCTAAAAGGACAATAATCTTTCAAGAAACTTATGGCCTGCAAAAAGAGTTGATACATAACGGATCAGTTTTTTAAAAAAAACATTATCTGAAAAAAGCCTCAAAATCTGCCCCTTTTCCTCTATATAGCCTAAATGGCTCAAGGGAGAAAAATTTCACATCTACAATAAAATCCATACCTCTTTTTGGTCGTTTAGTGGACTTTGTTTCCTCTTCACAATTTTCAGCCTCTGCAAGGACCGTATGAAGTGGTTAAACCTTTGCTTAGCTTACAAAAGGAAAAATGCTGCTGCCCAACACAATGGTGAATCACTGCTACTTTTCCACATACACTAGACAAAATACTTTAACAGGAGTATTATGCTCATTAGTAGGCATATTAAAGGATTAAATAAGTTTGCCACGACTAATATACACACAAAACTGAAATGAGATATAACCTTGATTGGTTTCATCTGGTGTGTTACCCGTGGACAGCTCATCCTGAGTCACTGAAGTCTTGCCCTTAGATCCTCCATTAAGTTGGCATATGACTTTTTCAATTGCCCTCAGACATACTTTGTCCTTTACATTCTATATATACAGAGAAATGGGAAACAAGTTGTAAATGAAAAGCAAATGGATAAATACACCGAATTCGAATTGAACCGACCCCTCGAAACTACATTAAGTACATTTAATGAGATCATTAATGCAGAGCTATAACCTGGCAGACTTCATCCAAAAGCAGCTCCAAGTCCTTCTTTGACGTGCAGTCCTCGGTGCTGAGTTCCAGAGTGGTAAGACACTTTGCATATAACCGCCCCTCAGGTGCGGTGGGGTCCTTCAAAATTTCATTGCAGAGACGGACTGCCAAGCAGTCATGGACAGAGATATCCTTGAGATGAGGGGGAAAAAAAAAAACAAAAACGTTGGGATGAAGACAAAGCAATCTGACAATACCTCAGTCCCTACAGCTACAGCACATCATTTAAATGAACAGCATTCATCTACATCTCAGACATTTTGGCACGTCAAAACGAGAGCTATTAAATCATTAATGAGACTGTCTACGGACTCACTTGAAAATTAGAGCTTCTGTTGGGATTAATTAAAGCACTGGGTCTCGTCAGCTCAATGAAAAGTTCGGCTACATTTGCGATGTCCACTTCAGCTAGGGGTGATGTGGCAGGTGCATTTAACAGAGTCTGCAAAGTTGGCAAGAAACTTTCCTCAAGGCACTCTTGATGGGCTCTAATGAATAATAAAAAAAAGCAGTTTGAAGTTCAGCACACCTAATATTACTGCTCCAAGCATATTCAGCTCATGTGCAGAAATTAGCCCCTACCTGCTTTCACGGGAGTACACCTGGAAAAAGACCCCCAGGCAGTGACGAAGGCGGGTGTCATCCTCAGTGACAGGGTTGTACCATAGGAGGATGAGCCGGGACAGAAGCTTAATGCTGGAGAGCCTTCCGCAATACATCAGTTTGGCCAGACCTTCTGCAGCCTCTGTTCTGAGCTCCGGTATCTTAATAATAATGATAATGATAATAAAACAAGAAGTCAACAGGGCTGTGGGACTTAGAGTCAGGAAGTAACATTACACAAAATTCACAGTTTGGTACGTGCTGCGGGTTTGGATTCAGTTTGGTGCTAAATAAAAGCATCTGTTAGGTTATTTGCAAACTGTAAACATAAATAGGCCTATGTAAAATAATAATCGAAAAATGAACGTCAATCTATCCATCTATTTCCTATACCTGCTTGTCCTATTCCGCATAATCATAATGAACTAAATCCTGTCTAAACCCCATGCTCTCTACCATCTAGTGACAGCATATTTGTGGAGATGTGGGATAATAATCGACAGTATCGGTCTATTAACTACACTCTTCAGCATTAGTGTTCTTTATTCGGAAACCAAAATGTTCCCAAAAAAGGCGATTGGCTGCATTAACCGTAATTAGCTTAATATTTTCCATTTCGAACATCTGCATCTACTTGTGAATACGTTCTGCTTATTGAATACTTTTATTCACTTAATTTCATTGTGTACCGAACTGAAAATGATGGATGAAATGTTATGAGACAATTGCAGTCCAAGTAATGCATAAAATTCACAAAATATACAGCTTGCCCTAACTTTAAACAGAATAATAATTTTGTGATTTACATGTGTTAGTGTCAATTGAGAAACGAAAAATGACTATTTATCCCCATGGGATGATTAGAAAAGTCATTTGAATTTAGTTAACATTAGTGACAATGACTGGGGGGGGTGTTGGACCAAATTGTGAATCACGGCGTCAGTTATACAAAAGCAATTCATAATAACATGCAATACCTCGCTGTCAAGAAATTCAGAGAACATCAGGAGAATGCTCTGGATCGTGTCTTGCTCATCATTGCTTTCTTTCACGTCATCCCCTGTTTTTTCTTTTTCGGCATCACCGTCTACCGAACCAGAATCGTCTGCTGGGGTACAAGGGGACCTTTGCCTGACTACCTCCAGGCCATTGAGCAGCAGTTGGTCGATTACAGCTCTCAGAGCACTTATTCTGATCTTTGGCTCATCCAGCTGTGCGATCTGGGGGTGAATCACAAATGTTTCTTTTAAATCAATCTGAGATGAAGAAAAAAAAAAATCCAAAATTTCATGAACCCTTCATTTACATGTGTGTATATTTTCGCTATACCTGCAGCAGAAGTACCAGATGCCGATTTGCAAGATCCTTGCTGTGGAGAGCACAGGTACCCAGGCAGATAACAGCCATGTTGCGCACTGCAGGAGAGGCGCAGGCAATGCCTGGCAAGATCTAGAACAACAAATGCAAGATGAATCCATTTTTTAGTGCATAAGCTCAACCATTCATATGGGACTGAGGGAGATTTAGACTTTACAAATGCATGTTACCAGTGACAACAATTGAAAACTTGAAATACACCAGTAATATTATGATATATTCAAAAGTATATATGATTTTCATCTTTTATTCTTAGCTGTCTGAATAAGTATAGAGATCCCCTCAATCACTCAAAGCACCAGACATACCAAGGATTCAAGGATGCCATTCATTGTGGGCCCAATGCCTTTCTGAATCGACATCTGCTTCAGAAGCTCAGCACACATAGTCAGGCATTTCAGCAAGGTCTCTGGGTCATTCTTAAAAGGGACAAAATAATACTGTTAATTTCCAGACTTCCATTTCAGCTACGTACTAGTGTAGACATTATTGTGTAGTATAGACAGTATTAACGTTGTAGTGTTTGAAGAAACTCCGAGACTGTAACCTTCATATCTCTTTCGGATTCCTGCTCATATCCTAAAGTCAGGGAGGAATACACTTCATGTTCTGAAAGCAGAAGCTACAAGCGGAAAGGTCACTGAAGATGGGACAAGGTGACTCAGCTTTGTTTGTCAAATCCATGCATGTGGAAATGCCTTCATTTAACACCAAACACGGCACAGTATCAGGAAAGCTACAGCCACTGTAAGCATTTCCTTCCAACAATATAGTACAATAGGTGATTAATTCTCCGGCAATTCATCTGAAAGCACTGCATTTGTGTGCATTCTCCAAAGTGCACTAAGGTTTTTAAAAGGCTGCTGAATGACTGCCATAAAACTGAAGCGCAGCATTTTTCCCAACTAGCTGCTAACATTTTAATAGGACTTCTGAAATTAATCCCATCCAAGAGAATACACTTCAAATTAATTGCATCCAAAAGAATAAGCTTGTTCTAAAAATCAGTTTTAGTGGTTTGTTGTTACATGTCAGAATTTTGATTTGCGATCTCCTCTTGACCTCTTGTAGCATTAATGAGGGCTAAAATTTTAAATTAGTATTCGAGAATACTTCAGAATCCTGCAGGAACACACCAAGGAAAATACATAAATGGTCTCAGCAATTGAAGGAACAAAAAAAGGCCACGTTATTAGGTTTACCTTCTCCACGCGAACCTCTTTCACCTCTGGCAGTTCGGCTTCTTTCATTAGCCGATTCTTCAGGTTTTCCAGCTCGGTGATTGAATCCTTCAGTTCTGAAGCACGGCTGAATTCTTGAGAAGCAATGCATTCCTCAAGTGCCTGTTTGGCTTCAAAAATCTTGACCTTGACCTCTGCAAGCTAATTGATGTGAGGGGAAAAAAACACTAATCATGTATTCAGCCTTACATTCATTGTTTGTGAATGACAGTTCATTTTATAACTTGGTTATATGCGATGATACTGATGAAATAATGGTTTTAACCAGTACCACCATAAAAACATCACAAATCACAGCAGGATGTTTTATTTTATATTCTTCTTGCCAGAAGCAATCAAATGTAAGATACTCACCCTAACTTGCCTTCTCCTGATTTCGTTTTCATCAACAGCACTACTGACTGGCACAATTGGTTCACGAACATCAGAGATTATTTCTGCAACCTATTTTTTTGTATACACACACACAAAAAAAAAATAAAATCAGCTTATTCGCCATTAGATGAAATGTCACCGGATTAA
This sequence comes from Hyperopisus bebe, assembly GCA_026777045.1. Lineage (NCBI taxonomy): Eukaryota > Metazoa > Chordata > Actinopteri > Osteoglossiformes > Mormyridae > Hyperopisus > Hyperopisus bebe. Next base: position 1,096,522 of record JAODJW010000050.1, read on the forward strand.
ATAAAATGTAACTTACGACTTGTATCCTTTTCTCATCATCGTTAAGGACAGTGACTAGTTTTTCCACCAGCAAAGACACAAGAGAGGTGGGGGTGTTGGGTAGAACAAGCATCTCCTGCAACACAGCCAACACCCTCTTCCTGGAACATAATCACAATTCATACTGTCATTATATAGTATATTACACTCTCACTATATACCAATAAAGTTAGTGGGCAATATGGGAAAAATTTCATATCACTATTCTTTTCAGGCGGAATCACGATTCACAATCTTATCACGATTCTTTCATGTTGGTTTTTAAGACTATTTTGCAAGTTACTGAACAGTAATCGTGTTGGTTTGGGAAAATCCAACCAAGTTCCATATTACTGATGTCCAACTCTTTTTAGAGATCAACTCCTCAATGTCGCTACATTGCCAAATAAGGACTGTGTAGCATGCTGCGCGTTGCATGTTGGGGCCGAGGGCGCAGAAGGGAGAGAGGAAGAAATCCAAGGTACTACCTGCTGTTTGCCATTACCGGTTTATTGGTGTGTCGAAACACATTTGGCTGACAAAACAACTTTAGATACGTGTATAAATCATAATGCAACTGATAGTATTTGTGCTACTGTGCACATTCTAACGATCTCTCAAAAGCAAGTATATATTCTTATATTATAATCATTAATATCATAAAATCATGCACTTCTATAATAAACTGCTCAAAAATTTTGTATCGATACCCAAAAGAAAATGGGGGGGGGCACATTAACCTCACCTTCCACCTTCTTCAGCTGTATCCAGGCAGCCCACTAAGAGGATCAGCTGTTGCCCGATGAACTCCTTTGTCATGACCACCTCTACCTGAGAAAAATCTGCCCTGTTTTCTCCACTCAGCATTGGGATGCTCTTCAAGTACCTGAGACAATGTTGATGTATCAATAACATGCATGAGCTGCAAATCTATCTGCAGGAAACTGTCCCTTTGCAAGATGCCACGTTTTGGATCCCTGCTTGGAAAATTCCAAGAGGACGCCAGTGCCTCATATTATTGCTGCTTACTAGTCATTTTTCAATAAACTAAATCCAAATGACATAAAAGTGTTTACCCATAAAGGTATTCTGCAAAGATGGCAGCCTCAGGGAGAAGCTGCTCCAGCATCTCCTCCCCCTCGTCTCCTTTGGACTTTGTGAACTCACACAGCGCCCTCCAGTACAGAACGTTCTCACAAGTGAGTGCTTCCACTGGCATCAGTTTCCTGAAACATTATGTTTAATTAACCAAAAAAAACTAGAAATTAATTAGGCTTGGGTGAATATTAGCATAACTTACCAAATTTGTGCCGACTTTTATATTATAAGTCCTACTCAAACTATAATTAATTAGACACAAACCCTTTGAAAGTGAAGGACTGGATTGGGGGGGAATCATTGTCATGTTAAATATTTAACATTAATGCATTATATTAAAAGAATGATAAAAGGCGATGTTTAGACAAATACTAATAAGAGTCCCGAATTTCTTAGCAGTTCAAGATTCGGGAAGGCATCTTCATAATACAAGGCGAGAGCTATAGGAGACAGAAGAACAGTTACTGCAGACCACTGTTTCCCAACCTGGTCCTTAGAGACCACAGAGACGGTGCACATTTTGGCTTGAGAGCAGGGAGGGAGCAAAAACCTAATTTAAAAACGCCGAGGACTGGATTGGGAAACACTGTTGTGGACCTAACTGTCAATACCTGCTGTCAAGGTTGATGCGGTCCTGCATGAGGTCTTCAGGTGACGACAGACTGAAGATGCAGTTGAGGGCTGAAATGGCCACCTCGGGACAGTCCTCCACATCCAGCCTGTGCAGCAGCTCCAGCACGTCACCCTGCAGAAGCCGGAGCCAGGCCGGCAGCAGCTTCTTCTGCACGACCTCCTTCACCGCCTCTGCAAACAAGAGCCACCAGTACAACACACAGCCAAGTCACGTCCGATTCTCCACCTCCCACTGAGGGAAGTATACAGCGTATTTTGCACAACCTAAATGACAAAACCTAAATGTAAACTCTACCTGACACATCGTTAAGCCCCTGCCGCAGGAGATTGACTCGCTGTGCGATGGACAGTGCTTTCACGTGCACCTTCTCGGCAAGGACCTATGGCAAAGGTATTTTGAAATAAAGATGCAGTCATTCATATGGTTTTCAAAGGGATCTCTCCATATGATCGTCATCTGGCAGAACTACCTGGTACGCCAGCTTTCTCACGGCCTCCTTCACGTCTCTGGTTCGCCGCAAAATTTTGGGAAGGGTCTGAGCACAAGGAGCTATGCACGACAGCACCGCCCGTCTCACTTCAGGGTTAGTGTCATTGTCAAGAATCATGATGTAGGCTTTGAAAAAATGAAAACGACACTTAGACGAGTATAAAGGCGGCACATCAAAACCGTAAAAATAATAGCACACGTCTACCATTTACAGCAATCACATGCTCTCTAAAAAATGTGTCTAAATGCAATGATTCAGCTAACAGGGTGAACAGGTGCTTCCTTTCAGTGCTTTTATCAGACAGTGTTATTGTTGCACTACACAGCCACCTGGCCACAAGCTAAAATTGCTTAGAGCTACCTTTTATAGTGGGACATTCTTCGTTCTGAGGCTCCTGCAATCTTGCCATGGCCAGAGCAGCCTGGATTCTGACATTGGGGAATTTGTCAGTTACTCGGATCAACATCGCCTCGTGTATGCGATCGAAGAGGTCGTCGTCAATCTGGGCATTCTCAGCCATGCTACCCAGCAGTTTGTTAATGAGATGACAAACACGAAAGCGCACCCCATGGCTGTTGGCATTGTGAGACTGAAAGGCAAGTATGAGGTCACTGTCAGCTATAAGTACTAAAAATGCATATAAAATGTTACATCTAATTTCCAAAGTTTAGATTATAAAGATCTTTCAATACCTTCAGCAGAAAATTAAACAGAAAATTTAAAAAAATATTTTCTTCCTCCTCATCATCCTCCTCAACCTCGTCCACAGGAACCTCAAAACTTGTAGCAAACTTGGCCACAAATTCAATAACGTTCTCGACGGCAGGTTCCCTTTTGTAGACAATCATGGCATACTTCAGGTAATGAACAAACTGCTCGTGGAAGAGGGTTTTGTCCTCAAGCTGAAAGGAAAAGAAAAGCTTAACATTTTTCTTAGGGTAAACCTAACCGCCGTTTTATGAAAATTAACGATTACGAATAACATGTAACAAGGTCGAGACCCTTGAGATTATGTATTGGACACGCGGGTGTAGAAAATTGATGGACAGAAGGAATACTAATATAATCAATGTAAAATTCAAGTAGCCATATTCAGGTTTGCTAACGTTGTCAGCTGCTTGGCGTGAAATTTTCAATTTCAGACAATTCTCCACACGCATACAATGTATGTAAGTTTTATTACCTTGTAAATAATCAGTAAGGTTGGTAAGCTACCTCAACGCTTTTGATGCAACTAATTCTAGGTGTATAATGGAATAACATAGATAACATAGATTAGATACGCCAGATGCATGAGAGCTGGCAGCCTTGCTTATTAAATATTGGATGACAGAGTGGATCACCTTGTTGTATCTGTTTTTCAAAGCGACCACGAGTTTGGCTTTATTGCTGTGGCTTTTCTGCGCTCTCAGAAACGCCTCCTTAATCTCCAGCTCCGCGTCGGCCGTCATCTTCCCCTCTGGGTCCGTCTGGGAGTTTGAATCGCGTCACGAACAGATAATGCTGTCAAAGTTGCCGGGCCTGGTTAAACAACCAAAGAGCAACGCATTAAAACCGTAATATCGTCACAAATGATCAGAGGAAACAACTACAGACACAGACAGAAAAAAGCGGTGTAAATTAACAGGACAGCATTAATAAAGTAGTAAATCTGCATGTTTAAATGGGTACACGCGAAATTAACTTAACGCCGAACGATTTACTCTGAAATATTGAAAATCATATTACAACGAACAGTACTAGTAAATGGTTACCCAACTCCACAGTCAGCAAGTATAGTTAACGGCCAACGTCTTCGCGAAATATAGAACAAAAAATTGCAACATAAAGTATAAACACGTATATTACAAATCCATAATACGTTACAAACCGAGTATCAATAATGGAATGAGGAAAAAACTTGCAATATTTACCGAGAAGTCTTACTTCTGGTTGACTAAGCAAACGGTCTGTATTTCCAAAGTGTTTTGACGAACCGCGCCAGTTTTGAAATGTATTCTCGCGAGAACTCTCGCGATAGTTCCCCTCCTCGCTCTCGCTTTCTCTCGCTCGTTCTCTTTCAATGCATAAAAATAAAGGACAGCATGCAGGCTGTAACGAGGAAGTATCTGTCGAATTATAAATTATACATTCCGTATTGACGTAAACTTAATTGTCATTTTTGTTATTTGCAACAAATAGAGTGTACCACGCACACAATTGCATTGCAAGATAGTAAATTTGATAGTAACAAGAACTATAACTGAAGTAAATACCGATAACGACGAATAAACTTATGAATGAAATTCAGTCCTAGTAGTGGCGTAGCTGCTATTCCCTTATTTAGAAGGATACGTAGTTGGGCAGGTTTCATAGAACAGTGAGTGCAGTGGGAAATTCTAAGCTGTTAATGGTGTGTTGAAAAACAGTGTTTTCTAAGAAAGTGTAATGAATGAACACATTGACACAAAAATGCATAAACATTGCCATTTCACATTTGACTGAAACATGTCCCCATATACTGGGCTGCCAGGAGGATTATTATTGGCTATCAAATATGGCAAATGAGATTAAAATAATTAGTTGTGTATAATACAGTTTCAATTCCAATTTTAACTCCAATTTCATTATGTACTGGAGGAGATGCCCCCCTCATTCCCACCCCAGTGTCTGTATTGTAGCAACATGGCACTTTAGTGAGGGCTGGTCTTATGTTAATCAGCAGCTCACTTTTTCGAACCCCCTCCGCCATAAAAAAACGTATTTGTTGGCTTATACAACAGCGATATAGCAACACCACTAGATTATTAGCAATACGGCAATACCATTAGTTTAAATGTTAAAGGGGTCTATATTTGCAGTACAAATTTCTTTAGATGGATTTAACACAAAAACTGGCACGTCGTTGTGCTTATACATTAAATTAGTACGTTAAAACCGCTGCACCCAGAAGCGGAGTTCCCAAGGTAGACACTTGTGGTTGGGTAGGACAGTGAAAAATATAAATGATTACTAATAATTTATCATTTCTGTGAGTAAAACATAATGCAGCCTATGTAGCTGATAGTTTTTATGTATAGTAATCTACTTGATTGAAAGAATATTTTCCTTGGTGTGTTCTGGTCGTTTGTGAGTGACCGGTAGTAATTACTATATATATAATTATATTTTACATGACCACCTAGATTAGCCTACATTGCATTTTCCGTGATTGGGCTTTTGGGTGCTGAATGCGCGTATTGTAAAGGCAATGCTGTGTTTTCGTTTCTATAGCCTACTTTCTGTTCTGCTTGTTATGTTATTTATTTATTAGCAGAAGAGCAGCGCTGAGTATTCCCTAAGGTGGGGCTGTAATACGGCAATGCTAGTTGTCATTGGTAGTGTGCAACAGCATAATCCCGTTTTCTCCGCCCTTGCTGAAAGACAGGTGGTGGGAACGAAAGCCCCTGTCTATGAAACATACTGCTTCCAAGAGCAATGTTGACAGCCGTGTGCCGCTCCTGTTTCCTCGGCGGAATGTGTTGCATCCGACCGCAGAAGGCGTCTGGCAGCTGAAATAAAACTTGGCGATTGTGGTGAAACATAGACTGACATTATATACCATTTAAGCTCATTCGCTGCAGTGCAGATTGTATATGTTTTTTTTCGCCGAAGAATGGGGGTCACCTTTATAACAGGGGAAAATCTAGGCGGAAATCTTTGAGTGTGCTGGAAATTTTTATTTTTATTTGCATTCAGCTGGAAGAAACTCGCCGACTGCCATGGCTTCGAGCTCCGGGAAGGCAACGCAGTCCTCTGGAGCTTGCAACGGGACTGCAGCAGACTTCCCTAACATAGAGCAGGAGCTGTATGATTATCAGATGCACACTAAAATGTGTAAGAAAATAGCACAGCTTACCAAGGTAAGGGTAAACCCTCCGTTTCGGTAGCGTTAATGCGAACGGACACACGTGAGTGTGCGTGCATGTGATTGTGGGTGGGTGGGTGAGGAACGAAGGGGGTGTTTTGTGATTTCAATGACCAGATTTATTATAATTGCACGTCAAAACGACAAACAATTCTGCGTCTTCTTTATTATTTCTGATTAAGGTATCAGAGCCTCCAACAGTTGCTGAATCATCTGATCAATTGTAGCTATCTAGAATCTCATAATTCACAAGCATGTACAGCACATGCCTTTTTGTTATCGTGACATAATTGCGAATAGTGGAAAATGCAACACTTGAAAGTTCTTGGATGCTCCATAGAAATTAATGCATCACGACGGGTGTAAATATCATTTGTGTCACGTAAAAACCTCTCGGCAGAGGTGGAATCTCAGACAATGGGAAATATTTTACTGAATCCCATTAAAACCGGAGTACCTCCTTTAGCATAGGACGTGTATCAAAATGCAAACTATGTGTCATAGAACATTCCACATTAGGGGAGAAATGCTGAAGTGTTGATGATTAATGTGAAGGAACTGAATGTTCTGGGGGTACGTTAACCTTAACCCAAATTTGAAAATAGCTGCGGTAATAGTTTGTAGGAACGTTTGTTTATACTTTATCTCAGCAATGGTGACATTACGCTTATTATTTGTCAGACTAGTTTTTAGTCTTGTTAGAGAAGAATACTGTGCCAGTTTTTCCTCAGCATTTATCCTGGGATTGCAGTTTTGGAAGAATTGTAGTGTTATATTACCGTATTTAACAGTCCTGTAGTATTCAACAGTTTTAATAAGTTGGATTTTCATTTTATTGTCACTCTGTGACCCTATCCTCCCATAGTTACCAGGAAGAATGTATGACTTTTATAAACTGTTGTTCCCTGTGGATTCATACTGTACACAAAGTACAAGATAAGTGTTCGAGTATCGTTCTCAGCAGTCAAAACTGATGTAAATGTTGACAGGATTAAGTAAATCATTAAAAATGTCAAACATCATTTGCTAGTTGATTTGGCCATACAGATACAAAACCACTCAGGAACAAATCATCACAGATACCTGAGGTCAGATTTTGATCAATTAAATTTAAATTTCAAATTTAAACTTTGGTACAACGATGCCAAATGTAATCAGAAAGCAGTTTGTAAAACTAACATATCATATAAATAATTTGTCACTACTTGTGATTTATAAGGAGAGTGGGATTGTGTTTTAAAACGTAGGTAACACGATCCCTTACTGCCAGTGTCATGAATAGTTGACTATATATGCAGTAATGTTTTGTACTGTTTTTCTGTAAATGGCTGCATTTCCCTTACAGTTTACAGATGGATTTTGCCAGAGCAAAGCCCAGCTTTTTTTGACAGTACTGTAACCAGGGAGATATGCCCTAATTCGAGTAGCTTTGAAGCCCCCGGTGTGTAGTCTCCCTTATGGCTCCTGTTGTAAAATACCGCATGCATAAATTCTGCTCTGAATCAGCCTTGGTGTTATGGTTTGCTCTGCTTTGGTCCCTCCATTATTTCGTAGACGGTGGTCCACGTGGAACGTCCTGTCCTCAGGCAGTTATCTCCATGGTAGCAATAGCATACTCACTGTCAGTGAAGTGACTGACACAATAGGTACTTAACGCCGTGTTAGGTAGTATACTGAAATGTGCAAATTATATTTTATTGTGTGGCTTCAGCATACTCCTTGGAAGAATACCGTCATAAGTTTATAGTGTTTATTCCTACAGCAGAATGCATACTTTGGCTTTCCAATGCGAAGGGAAAAAGTCAATGCCAATCTCGCATCGTTTACTGAAACGGTATGGTGTACAGTGTGTTTTTGTGAGATTAATGCTGATTTTACTGCCTCTTAGGTAGTGCACTGTATGCCACGGTGCTGCCAAGGTATTTGCTGAATAAAACTGGTTATTGGGGGGCAAATTCAGACACAGGTAGCGCAAGTTTCCCAGGTCTTTGTGCTCAGTGTCACTCACCCTGCACCAGCACTTGACGTTCTGCATAATCGAACCCGTGTAACAGGTAGCATGATTTTTCTGCTTCATGTGCAATCAATGCACGTGAAAGATAAGCTTCCAATAAAAATAGAAATTTCTGTGAGTCAGGATCTGTATTTATATCTATCTAAGTGGAGCAGATCAGCTGTATTTTATTACAGATTTATTAATATAGACCCGTTAGCTGCAGCTTGAGTAGCTCCGTATGAAAAACTTGAATTTCAACATGAACGTGCCGCTTCCAAGCTGCCTCTGCAAGTAAAGTGAAGATAAGACAGTCTGTGTGTTTCTCCTTGGCTTCTTGTGTGCAGTTCCTTAAGCTGCGTACTACCTGTAGTTGTCCGATATAGTTAATGGAATGGGAATGAACTCAGATTTACTATTAATTACTGAAATTTCAGCTGAGCGCAAGGAGCACGATTGTGATTACGTGCGGAGAGAAAGAGCGCTTCTGGCAGCTGCTGTGACCCCCCCCCCC
>JAODJW010000050.1:1105308-1116269 GCA_026777045.1 Hyperopisus bebe
GGGGGGGGGGGGGGGGGGGGGGGGGGGGGGGGGGGGGGGGGGGGGGGGGTCACGGAGGGACGGCCACTTCCTATTTGAGTCTGGGGAACATAGCTTAGGGAAAGTGCTGGTTTCCTTTACATCCTCATTTGATGAACGGAATCACGGAAGCTTCCCTGTGAAATCGCCTAGGGGCTGGAGATCCAATCCATTCTCGAATAAAGTTAATCTGCAAACGTGCACCTTGCTTCTGGCGGGTTATTAAGTGTTCCTCGCCAGCACCCGTAAAATGTGGAATTCCATTCTGCCTTGTCATTGTCTTCATTCTACTTCCGAGCATTGCGTAAGTTGTACCCAGTAACGCTGCCTCATCTTTCTCTGAACGTGCTCCTTCAAAGTATACCGCAGCACGCTTGCTGGAGGTCAAGTCAGTCGGGGGACTGTGTGACGCGTTCCTGACTCGTCGTGATGTTCGGAGGCCCGAAAACACCACACTCGTATTACTGTAATAAAGATTTCACGCTTTTCTGGCTGTGATGTTAATATGAGAGACACCCCCAGCATGGGGAGTGTTATTGATTCACAATACACCTAATTTGCAGTTGGTGCCGCAAGGGAAATTAAGCAGAAATTAGAAACTGAGATAAACCGACATATGACTTGTCAATATATGGCGCAAGACATCTTTGTCAGAGGAGCAAGGTGCATGTTTTGGGGAAATACTCTGGAGAAGGGGCTACCTCATAATCCTAATGTTTCTGCAGCAACAAAGTCAGCTGCGACACTCACCACAACCTCTGATCAAGGCTGGAACTTTCAGAAGCATAGCCATGTACGGGGGAAGTTTTGCATACAGATCACTTGATAGATGCTGCTTGGCCTTTTGCAGAAGTGCATTAGCATTCTTCTTTTTGCCTACCCCACCTTGATCTCCATAACTTAGGGGGGGGGGAGGTTAAAGGCCTTGCTGAAGGGCCCAGAGATATGTGTCTGTTCTGCTGAGGCTGGGGATTGAACCAGCACCCTTCCGATCACAGGCACATAGACTTACTGCCCACTTGCAGAACCACAGGCAGTGGGGCTGGGGCGGCCACGCCGGGGCCCGCAGAAGCAGAGGGTTCCACTAAGGACTGATGGCCCGTTTGTAAGCAGAACCAGGAGGCTGTTAATCTGTAAAATTACTGAATCATGTTATGTTGCATCATGAACTGCCGGAAGCTAAATGATTCATAGAACCTTTACCTGGCTGGCAGATCTGTCTCGCTCAGAGTGTCTGATTTTTAACTTTCCTTCTTTTTATGACAAGGCTATAAACGTTCATATTGTATACTGTCAGGATATTTCTTAAAGATTCTTCTGTAACATTTAAGGCTTTGTTTGCATACATGGAGATGTTGAGAAATGAGGACCAGTCCTTCAAAAATATCTTGCACTGTGGCCCATTATAAAAAGGTTTTTCCACTGGTACAGATGCTCAAGGAAAGAATGATATCACCCTTTACTAATCTAGACTGCACTTAAAATTGATTGAGGGTTGCCAGGTTCTCAAAGCATATTTTTTTGTACAGCGCCAGTCAAAGGTCTGCAAATACCTACTGGAAATCATTTGTTTTCCCACAAGATAACAACCCTAAGCTTGCCTCGAGGTTATGTAGTAAGTATTGTCTTGTGAACAAGCAAAGAGGGGGAGTGCTGTGACAGCCCACCTGGCCCTCGCAATCCCCCCCCCCCCCGACCTAAACCCCATACAGCTGGTTTGGGATGAGCTGGATTGAAGAGTAATACCAAGGTAGCCAACTTGTTCCCAGAAATTGTGGAAACTCCTTCAGGACTGTTGGAGAAGCATTCCAGGTGTCGACATCTGGGAGCTGGTTGAAAGAAGGACAAGAGTCTGCAGTGCTGTCATTAAAGCAGAAGGCGGCTATTTTGAAGAGTCCAAAATCTTAGGAAATTTGTAGATGTGGAACACTTCTCTTGGACGTTGAAGTACTTGATATTTGTTACTTCACTGTCTTGAGACTTTTACTATGAGGTGAATAACGTTAATAGCTAAAATAGAGGCGAATGCATTAAAAACAACTGTTTCCAGACCTTTGACTGGTACTGCACATCATCCCCTTTACATTTACATCTATCTGTCTGTCTGTATCTGTATGTCTATACTGTATATCTGTCTGTCTGTATGTCTATCTGTCTGTCTGTATGTATGTCTATATATCTCTGTCCGACAATCTGTCATCTATGTATCCATCTGTCTGTCTATGTATCAGTCTGCCTGTCTAAACATCCATCTGTCTGTATGTCTATATATCCGTCTGTCTATATATCTGTCTGTCCATCTGTCTGTATGTCTATGTATCCGTCTACATGTCTATCTATCTGTACACCTGAACTGTGCACAGAAAACATCTTAGGCACCACAGAGACTAGCAGTAGCACTATAACTCGAGCTTGTATTTAAAAGAAGATGGCAATGTCACTTCAGGCATATGGAATTGGGTTGGATTTGAAAGAGACGCCGAACAAAAGTATGTAAAGTTTGCAGAAAGGCAACTGCAACTAAAACTGTCAGCATGACAAGTTTATTCCAGTATTTGTGGCAGAAAAGTCTGATGGAATGGGAGCGATATGTGAAACTACAGGCGGAAAATTCTAGAATAAATTGAAATCGTGAGCTGTCCGTAAGTTGTTTTTTTTCTCCCACGGTCAAAAGCATGCAGTGAACTGCAGACTCACTTGTCAGCTGGAGAACCAGGAACAGCGATTTGGTGAGGACCAATTCCGTGGAAAATAAACACTTCCAAAGAACGACTGTAGGTGAACTTTAACTAATTAAAATATAGCTCTAATAATCTCCAGCTGTTTCCCAGGGCAGATTCAACACTAAAATCATCGACGGTAACCACCAGTGCTAGAATGCCAGAAAGAAATAGTCTTAAGCATGCATGCACTTAACCTTTGATATCAGATAGTTTACTTGCTCAGTGTTAACAGATGATGGGAAATCTTTTGATTTCATAATATACTGAAGGGCGTCGGGTTTTACACTTTTAGATTGAATGCATTAAATTATAAATTATGCTGTGCATTTTTGATCCATTAATCTAACCATTAACATTGGATTCTGCCTAGTATGTTCGGATATATACATCAATTGAAACTATCCTTTATATAATTAATGTTTAAAAAAATGTCTCTCAGTGATATAAAATGGACAGGCATGGAGAGACAGTATCTCACTAAATGGATGTCAATTCATCTATGCTCATTTGCTAGCCATAAATATATATGGACATGAGAATGGATACTTTTTAATAAGTACTCCGCCCGCGAAACAGAGATCGCCACACGGCAGTCATCCACACTCTTTTGCCCCATTGCTTCTCTTACTGCTTCCGGAAGACCTGCAGCCGGCGGGTTGATTTGGCGACTATCCCGCGGAACACAAATAAAAGCATTAAAATGTTTAGGCTTGACAACAGGCACCAGCGGAGTTCTATATTAAATTACATGAACACTGCACGGGTCTGATGCGGGATTTTAGGGCAGCATCGCACCCAGCGTGGGAATCAGAAAAGCCGTCCAGCGAAAATGGCTTCAAAATGAATTGGCAAGCACGGTCCTGGTGGACTGTATTTCATTTTAATGTAACCTTCAGTTCTGTATAAAAACTGATTATGGCATAGATTAGTGCAAGCTCTGGGTAATTTAATAGTTTTTTGATCAATATTCCTTTGGTTTTTGTTTGCCCAGAACTGAAAAATGCATATGTGTATAAAGCTGAAGTAATCAATAAAAACGGATTCAAGTAAAGTCAAAGAGGGGTAAATGCACAATAATGTAATTGAGATACCCTTTTACACAAATATATTCCATGAAATGTTTCTGAGATAAGCTTTTAATTGCTTGTGAAATTCTATTTTTTTGGTCTGTGAAATTTTGATTGAGGCTTGCCATTGTAAATAGACGACGTCTTGTGCGCGTTTTTTACAGAGAGAACTTGGACGGTCGTACCGAAAATATGCCGGTCTTTTAACGTAACTCCTTACCTCCGTTTACACTTATATATCTGTATGTAAAGAACGCAGTTGCAGCCACAATACATGAGTGTGACGTAAATAAAATGACTTAATGTAAGAAGAACGGGGTCGCGAACACATGCGGAATGTCCAGACACTGTTCTTCTGGCGGGTCGCCACAGACTGCAGGGCACCGGGGCTGTAACACTATATGATGTCACTCAGAGCGTGCTGCTAGGGATGTGACCCGCTGACATGTGCATCCTCTCTGCGGTTTCCCCCAGTGCCTCGGTCTCATTTTCCCAGGATGCATTTCACTGCATCCCATGGATGCGTCCCAGGTTTTTTTTATATTTGAATGAAACTGGTAGTGATAAAAATGTCGATAGGACAAGTTTCTGAGAACCACTGGGTTGCTTTATAAATTTCACATAATTGTTTTTTTTTTGTTTTTCCCCTTTACCAACCTTGTTATTAATTCCTAATTAAGGTAAATTAATAGCTTTAATTACTTAGTGTCCTGTTTTATATCTTGCCCACTGATAAGTTCCTGCAGTTCAGGCGTAAACTATGGCAGTGTTTACAGTTTATTTATTTGGCAGATGCTTGAATTCAAAGTGACGTACAGCCAAAAGCAAGTTCAGATAGTCGCTGCAGCTACTGGGGGCCAAGGGCCTTGCTGAAGGGCCCCACGGCAAAATCACAAAATCATTTGGACTAGAGCCGGTGACCTTCTGATCATAGGCACAGTGCCCTAACCCATTGAGCCATACAGCACCCCCAGTGTTCTGTTGAATGTGACACTTAAAGCGAGCAGAGGTGACATTTAGACTGGTACATAGTAGTTTTATTAATCATACTTAATGTGGGAATGGGAGGCAGGCTCTGCCTGTTTCCTTGCTCGCATGCTTTGGCCGTCTCCTTGTCTGTGAATAGCGTGGATCGGAAGGTGACACCGTGAATGTGTATCATTTTCAGGTCATCTACTCCCTGAACACGAAGCAGGAGGAGCATGAGGCCGCCCTGCAGTCACTGCGCGAGGCGCACCAGGAGGAGGTGCGCAGGATCGCCGAGGAGGCGCAGGGGAAGCTGGTGCCGAGCAAAGGCCGCCTGGAAGGGGAGATCGAGCTGCAGCGCCGCCTGCAGGTCCTGGAGGACTCGCTGGAAGTGGAAAGCCGCCTCAAAGAGGAGATCCTGGCCGATTTTGACAGCTACCGTCGGCAGGTGGAGGAGGAGGGCATGAGGGTGGAGGCACATCACACCGAGTGCCTCGCTGCCGCCTCGAGGGAGGCCCTGGATGTCAGGGAGGAGCTGGAGAGCCGACTGCAGGAAGTGACCTCCCTGAAGGAGCAGTTGGAGGAGGCGAAGGAGCATGCCTTCTCGGAGTTGGAGCTGGCCAGGCAGGAGTGCCGGGGCCTACAGGAGGAGTGCCAGGAGCTGCGGCGGAGCATCCTGGACGAGCGGGGCCGCCTGGAGGAGGCGTGCCAGGCAAGTACGCATGCTCTGCGTGAGGAGCTGGAGGCCCTGCGAGAGGAGAGGCGCGACCTGGAGGAGCGATGCCGGAGGACGGTGAATGAGCTGAAGGAGGCGCAGCAAGAAGAGCAGGAGACCCTGAGGAAGACCCTGCAGCAGTCCCTGGCTGAGAAGCTGAGCCAGTGGCAGCAGAGGGAGCTGGAGCAGAGGAGCAGCCTACAGACCTCACTGCAGCAGAAGCTGAAGAAAGCTGAGGAGGAACTGGAGGCCAAGCAGCAGAGACTCAGTGAGAGCAGGAGGCACTGCCTGAAACTGCAGGAGAGAGCCAAGGTATCAACCTCATACCCGCCTGGTAAAACTGCAGGAGAGAGCCAAGGTACTGACCTCATATCTGCCCAGTAAAAGTACAAGAGAGAGCCAGGCTACTGACCTCATATCCACCTGGGGGTTATGAGGGGTCTTGCTCAAGGGCCCAACATGTGACTATTCTGCCAAACATGGGGATTGAACTGACAACCTTCTGCTCACAGGCACAGGGGCCTAACCGCTGAGCTTCAAACTGGCTCCTTGTATCTCAAGTGGTACAATCGACCACAGAAAGTCTGCAAAAGATGAGAAAGGAAGTTAAATGGGAGCCTGTTATGGGTAGAAAATGGGTAGAAAAGCCATGAAAAAGTCATAGCAGAAAATGAACATGAATCATATTTAGTTGGTGAGTGAGAACTCTTTGATCTTTTAGCGCAAATAGAAACAGCAGATCTTATCGGCGTCCCTCACATATATATGGCTTAATACATTCCCCTTTCATCAAGTCTGACAGAAAAATCTTGAACTGATATGACAATAAAGATCAAAGTCTTGGATTTCACATCTAGTGAAAGAGATTGATATGACAGATAAGTGATGTAGTTTACTCATCGTGTGAAATCTGCCTTGTGGGAAACGGATATTCATTTCTACTTTGTGGCATGACAGCCGCTCATGTTGTACTTACAGAGCCTGAGGATAGCCGTAAGCAGAAACGTTTTGATGCAGCTGGTCCAGATACAATGCATAAAATACTATTTTAAAGTTATTTGCAGCTGTATACAGTCACCCATAGACTTTTATCCTCTTCAGTAACATCCAGTCGTACTTATGTCCAAGGTTCCACAAGAACCTTAAAAATATTTATCGACGTCCAAAGCAGACGTAGTGGACGTTAGCAAATATATGCTTGCGGCATTCGGCAAGAACTGAAACAAACGGTGGTTTAGCTAAATGTGAGTGATACTGTATCTTATATTATACGCTACATTTGACCTCTCCCCTGTAACGATTGAGTTACGATCTGACTTACGTTCTCAGTTCCGGAACGTAACCTGAATGTTAGTTGATGGATGCCTGTAAAATACATTAAATTAAACATGGCCACCATTAGGGCAATGGGATTGAATCTGAAGCTGAATTGGCGTTTGGGTGTAGGGTGTACATGTTCTCCGCTAGTTCACATGCCTGGTCTCCAGGAACCAGCTTCTCACCCGTAATCTGAGGACATGTGATTCAGATAAACATGCGGCTCGAGATTGCCGTCAGCGTGTGAACGTGTGTCAGAGCGGCACAAAGTTCCGCAACCTTCCGACTCACACTGGGTCACACCGTTACTCTAAATGCAGACACAGCCATTAAAGGTGACAGATGGACTGAACAACGTTTAACGCATTTCACTTGTACCACATTGACTTTTTTTCTCACGGCTGAAGGCTGAGCAGAAGATTCCATGGCGGTCAATGTCTGTGAACCATCTGAATAATTTCTTAATCTGGTGGTCTGCTTAGACTGACAGCATATTTCTATTTGGTTTACATGCTGTAGGTGCTTTGTTGACCTTAGGAAGGATGGGGTAGACAGAGACAGACAGACTTTAAATCCCAAAAGCAACTGCATGTTTATAGTAGCTGAATACACAGATTTAGACTGTAAAAATATATTTACACATGAATAGACAGTAAAAATAAATAATGGACAACAGTAGAAAGTAGCAATAACATTGTGTCATGTATTTATGACACTGAGTTACTTTGTATTCTATTTGCACCCCTTCTTCAAATAACAGTGTCTGTTCAGTGAGTCATTTCAGCTATTGTAGACAGAATACAATGGGGTGGGGGGCGAGGTTGTAGGGCTTACCACTGCATGCACCTGAGATCAGAGCCAGTTACAGTTTTCTCATCGGTTTAATAGTTCGTCTGTTCTTCTATGGTTCATGCTCCTTTTCACCTGTTACCGCGATGATAGCGGCTTTTAAACGGAATCGGCGGCGGATGACTGCAGAGCGACCGCTGGCTTCTTTCCGCTGCATGCGAATGACAGGGTTGAGTCAGGATGGGTCATTAGCGGCCGCAGCTGCGAAATTGCCGAGCGGATGGTGCGTGCGCGTGTGCCGTGCCGCCCGCTGACAGCTAGGATTACCATTAGTGAATGTTGTCGCTTCTTTGACGTTAAAAAAGGCTCCCGGAATACCAGTTTGCAGGGGTGGGTCTGCATGATGAGTCGTCTGACTCTGTTAATTGCATATCAGTATGTAGGACAGACGGCAGATGGGAACTGGTGAAATCAAACATAAACCGACGATAGCAGTGTGTACCTCTGAGTATTATTGCTTCTACAATCAATGACCCATTAGTTGACTATTTTAATCAAAAAGTATACCTTGTTCTGCAAAAAAGTTAATACTTGCTTTGAAAAAGTAAGAGAAAGTATTCTGTTTGCTTAAGAAAAATGCATTTATGTAAAGGATACGAAGTAGCTAATGGAAGCTGTTTGGAGACACTGATAAAACGAACAACATTGTTAAGCGTCCGCTATATCTTGCCGGATTACTGTGGATAGTAGCGGCCATAACGTGGTGTGACGTCTCCGATGTTAGGAGTTGGAGGGCCAGCTGGAGGAGGCGCGGCACAGGGTGGCAGAGGCAGAAGGCGGAGCCAGGAAGGTGGAGGAGGAGCTGGCCGTGGCCAAGGAGCGGCTGCTCCTGCAGGAGAACGAGTTGCAGAGCAAATCAGGTGGGGGGCTTTTGTCATATTTATCTACTGTGACTAAACTATTTCATATATTAATTATTCATGATCGCCTTACACACGCCTCTTCTCATTGGACGGTTGGGACATAATTATATTTTGTCCAGTTGATGACAGATGAGTGCAGACCGCGAAATGACAAAAAGGAATATGCATATCTTGAAAACAATACAAAATTGACATATATACAATGTATCCATATGTCTTAAGTTTAAAAGTTTTATTTCCTTCTCTTTATTTCAATAATGAAATGTCAGATACAGGACAGAGAGACATTTATTACTGCAGTAAAATGGTGCAGCGCATATTTATGAATTTAATCAAACGGAGTGCACTTATAAAATGAACACTTGTCTCCAAGATAGAGGATTTGTCCTGCAACTATAAACTATAGCAGTGACGGTCTGCAAGTATTCCAAGGTGCTGCATTTAAACTTCTTTAAGTCTTCAGTCAATGCCTTAGTTTAAACAATTTAATTTAATTACATCTTGTGGTGGCCTGAAGTACAAAAAGTACATTAACAAAATGCAAAAAAAGCAGAAAATGCCAAAAATGAAGAAAACACAAAACAGTAAGAAAATGTTTTCTCTCTTGTCAGTTTTCCTAAATGATTTTGCATTTTCTCTTTGCCTTGTTTTTTTTGTTTGTTTGTTTGTTGTGCATAATGGTTTTATGTTTTTATTTCGGGACTGGCTGACATTTTCATAATGGAAGGCCATGGGGACAGTATATATCAGGCTAATTAAGGGGTTTCTTGTTTTTCAGCTGGTGATATTTATTCATTTATTGCTGCTGCTCATCATAGTCAAATTAAGTCAATGCCACCTACACATCCAGAACTTTTGCTCCCATTTACAGTCCATATCAGTTTTTCCTGGTTCAACCACAGATCAACATCCTATAAAACCAACCAACGTGAAACTTTTCCAGAGGTGGAAGTTTCAGGTCAAGAAAGTAAAAATCCAGACCACAATTTTGTTTCAACCAACCAGTTGAGTACTCTGTATGTGAAATCACTCTGTATGTGATTCTTTATACTCAACTGGCTGGTTGAAAAAAAATCGTGGTCTGGATTTTTACTCTTTGGACCTGGCTGAACATTTCCGCCTCATTTAACTTAAACATTCTAGCTAGCTCCAATCAAGCCTCCCACGTATCACAACTCACTGATAACATTATACTCACTTTGAAACTCACAGTATAGGCCAACTAACTAGATAAATTTAGGGATTAAATTTGTTTCTCTCTTTATAAGAGTTAGACTTAACTGTCCCTCACAACAAACAAGCACCGGTAAACTAGGGGCACTGCTGTACAACCCCAACCCAGAGCACTTCTGTTGAGCCAAAGTCAATTGGCCCTGAATTGCAAAACACAAAAAAATCAAACTGAGAAAACAATTATATTATGTATTTGGTTTGTTTGTGTGTGTGTGTGTGTGTGTGTGTGTGTGTGTGTGTATTTTAATATGTTGTGTTTTGGATTTCAGGGACTCGTATGTCGCCTATATGATTATCTGTAGAGCAGGTCTGTACACCAGTGCTGTTTACCACCACTCAAACCACACATTTGCTTGGGGCCCTTGAGGTTTGGGGCCCCCTCTTGGCCAGAAACAGCTACTTTTTGAGTGGGTCCCCAGGAACAGCAAAACTGCCCTTGGGACTATAAGGCTGTTTCTTCCTTGAAAAAGACAGGCGACTTTGGCACCCGTGATACATATTTTTTAATGGGAAATCCTATTACTGGAAAGTCGTGAAGTCGACTTGATCGTAGTGGTGTTTCTGCGCAGAGGAGCTGGTGAGCCAGTGGTCGTCGCAGAGCAAAACTTCCGCCGAGGCCGAGGAACTACGGGGGCAGGTGACCCGGCTGCAGAGCCGCGTGAAGGAGCTGGAGGTGCAGAGCAGCGGGAAGACGAGCGACCATGTGCGGCAGGTCAAGCAGGTACGGGGGGGAGTGAATGTCATAGGTTCCATGAGGTTCCTGCTCTCATGAATATTAATGGTGTCCTCAGGCTACTCTGAGAAAAATAGGCAGCACATGTTGATGGGAGCATATTCACCGGTCAACCGTGTTGCATAGAGCTGTAATGGCATCCCTCCCACCCACAGCACGCAGAGGCCCTGGTCACCCAGAGGCAGGAGCTGCAGAGGGCACACGCCGAGGAGCTGCGGCGGCTCAGGCAGCAGACGGAGGAGGAGCGCGGCCGGCTCAGGGATCAGCTGCGGAAGGGCCTAGAGGAGGTGATGAGGAAGCACGCCGGCGAGCTGAGGACCGCGCAGGCCTCTGCCGACGCAGAGAGGAAGAAGGCACAGAAGGTCGGCGGATGGCGAGGGGCGGGGTGCGAGTGGCGGGGTGCGAGTGGCGGGGTGCGAGTGGGGTGCATGTGAGTGGGGGGGTGCGAGTGGCAGGGTGTATGTGGAGTGCAAGTGG
>JAODJW010000050.1:1116454-1131465 GCA_026777045.1 Hyperopisus bebe
CGTGCATATGGGGTGTATGCGAGTGGCAGCGTGCCTATCGGGTGTATGCGAGTGGCGGCATGCATATCGGGTGTATGCGAGTGGCGGCGTGCATGTGGGGTGTATGCGAGTGGCAGGATGCAAGTGGCAGGGTGCATGTGGGGTGCATGTGAGTGGCGGGGTGGGAGTGGCAGGGTGCATGCGGGGTGCGAGTGGCGAGATGTGTGCGGCGGGATGCAAGTGGCGGGGTTATTACTAGTGAGGGAAACAGACTACTGAATGTGCATCACAGTCACACCAAAAGTCGAAATAGCTTAAGTCTAAACGTCATGAAGCGAGGGGCATCTGTACTTTACTGGGCAGAACGATACCTTACATAGTACACTTTACTTTAATATATTTACTATTTCAGCCATCTCTTTTATTTTCATTGTGAATATATTTATCCTTTTCCCATATTTTCTGTTTCAGCCAATTCTATTTATTTCATTTCCATTCCATAAATTTGCAGTCAGTGTCATAGATACCTTGGCAGATTTAAGAGCCCCAGAACTTCACTGGGCCCCTTGAATATGTCAAACTTAATGTCATATGGGGCTGGCGGACAACATGGCATTTTTTCAGGGGGGCCAGAATTTTTAGCTATGCCCCCACTGCGGTTCCTGCTTAATCGTTGGCTGTGATGTTTTGTACTGACTGGATTGCTTGAGTAAGAATATGTCCTGACAAAAGTGCATAAAGAATCATAAATCTTAGTTAAATTCATTGATGCGATTCCGTAAAACTTACATGATAGCATCCCCAACAGTTATTAAATATTAAATATTTTTAAAATTATTTCTATTATTTACCAGCTACTTTCTAAAGGTGTCCTGAAATAGAGTCACTTTGTCTTTGACATGCAGTGAAATCATGTCCTGTGACCCATAGTTAGCTTGAAATTACAGACCCCTGTGACCTCGGGACCTTATTGGACAGGCATGGGGAGGAAAGTCCGAGCTCGTCCCGAATTCCCTTTTAGTTGGATCTCGGATCTGCATAACCGGTGAATCGCTGCATCCCGCTCAGTTGGTCCTGTCTCTGCTGAGATGGCTGTGTCGCTGCTGTTGCAGGAGCTCCAGATGCAGACAGAGGAGTTCAGAAGGAGGCACGAGGAGGAGCGGCAAGAGCTGGAGAGGGAGAAGGAGGTCCTGTGCGCCAGGTTACAGGAGTCCGTCCGCGAGGTACGCCGTCTAATCAGCACCCTCGTTCACCAGCGTAGCTTTGCTAATTCTAGGCCCCCATTCAAAAACTCACATTTTGCCCCTCAGTGTAATGACTGTTTGTGCCCAATAGGGGGCGCCCAAACCTGGGCAGGAATCGATATGTAGAAATCGCTTTATGGATGCATCAGAATTCGCATCAAAGAAACATCTGTGCATTTTCCTTAACAGAGGATCAAATTCCATTGGAGGTGGAGGAGATGCATGTGAATATTTAGTGAGAAAACACATTCGAAATGAAAAGAAAGGCAACGATTTGGGATGATATTTGATTTCACTTACCACGCCAACCCGGGAAGACAACAACCCTCTTACTGAAAGCATCAGTTCAGAGACAGCCGCAATAAAAATGGCTGCAGGGGTAAATTATTAATTTGCAGGGCATAAGCGATTTCTACTGTATGGGGAGAGAGATGGGGGTTGTGGGACACATGGGGAATTGTAATGCAAGTATAATGAAGTGAATGGGCTTCCTGATTTGGTGGGGGGGGGGGGGATGTCTGCACCAGTACTGATTGCAGGATGATGTGGCCACAGATGATCGGGGTCTGATTGGGGGATGTGTCCCCTTTTAGATATCCCGCCTGGAGGCCATGATCCAGCAGGCCGCAAACACTGCGCCTCAGGCGGAGCTGGCGCCACCTGCTGAGGAGCTGGAGCAGGCGCAGCGGATGGCGGCGCGGATGAAGGTATCTGCCACGCTCACGCATGCACACACACACACACACACTCCTCAGCGTGCCCGCTGCAATGCAGAGGGGAGCCCCACTGCCGCATCAGGGCTGCTGATGTCAGCTGATACACCGGTAACGAGCCTTGGGGGGGCAGAATGGCCTAGGCATGCCCCTCCCCCACTCCACCCCAACCCCGTGCACTGACACAAGACTGCAGGTTTTTTCATTCCTTCTGCACTCCCAAAGGACCTGGCCACCATGCGCTGCAGTGGAGAAAGCAGGACAGATCTTGCTATGGTGTTCTTACTCCCAGTGCATTCAGTGGCTCCATTCTGTTGGTTAAATGAGGCGCAGTGGGTTGGGGAAACACCATCCATCCATCTAGTCAGCACCTCAGATGGCCTGTACGTTTGCTTCCAGTTGACAGCTGTCAAAATGTGGGAGCAGTGTGATGCAAGCAGGATGTTAATAATCTGGAAGTGTATCACTAGGGGTGGGGTCTCAGAAACACTATCCCCATCTTAAAGCCGATTGGCTCCCAGAGTGCCCCCACCCCCGTCATTTTCCAATTCAAAGCATATCATTGGCTAATGACAAGTTGGCCCCTCTATATGAATTATGGCCTCCCCACCTTAACAAATCTTGGAATCGCCACTTTTGTGTCATTTGTCATTCTAGGGCACCTGGCAGGTGCAGAATTCCCGTTTCCACTGCCCTTAGCCGTTATGCCCATTGCTAGTGAATCGCAAGTGTGTGTCGAGGCTTGTTGATTAAACAGATGCCGGGGGCCAGTCCTAATCACATCTCAGCGTTCCTGCTAGGAAGACCTCGAGTCGCAGACTGAAAAGCACCAGGCGGAGATCTCGGCACTCCGGAAGGAGATGGAGACCCTGGAGGAGCAGATTTTGGAGCAGGCCGCGAGGAACCAAGAAGAAAAAATAAGGTGGGCAAAGCAGATGAGTGAAAATCAGCCAACTAGGTCTGTGATTGAGAAGTACAATGCGGAGTGAGGTATAACATTTGGGCCACTCGAATTTTCTGTATAAACAGCAAGGTGACGATGAAAGAGCCTTTTCTTTACATGCCGTCCAGAAGGGTATGCGTGGTTTTGGTCTCCTCCTGGAGGTACTTTTGACTTTCAGGCGCCACAGTTTTTAGGAAGCAGCAATTCTGTGGAAAGCTAAAGCACTACTGGAAAAATGGGCTCGTGGGAGTTTGACTTCTAGAAAAATGTTCTGAGGGAAGAAGGAAAAATGATTGGTTGAGACAACCAATCAGATTGTAGAGGAGGCAGACCAAGAATTCTGATTGGTTGGTCCCGCCTCCTGTAGTTGCTTGAGCCCACCTCCTCTACAGTTTGATTGGTTATCTCTTTCAACCTATCGTTTTTCCTGCTGCCCTCAGAACATGTTTCGCCACCACCTTTTGCTCCGTTCTCAGGGCAGCATGTGAGAGCCTGAGGAAGGAGCTGACAGAGCAGCACCTCCTGACCCTCAGCCACCTCCAGAGGGAGAAGGAGGCGGAGGAGCAGCGGATAAACGAAAGCTGGTGGAAGAAAGTGCAGGATCTGCAGTCCCAGGTTCCTACTACAGCAACAGGATCACTCCGTTTAACCAGGATAGACTCCACAACCAGGCCAGAGGCTATGGCTGCACCATGTCACACGCATCCCCGGCGGACTGGAGCATGCTGGGCACCTATTGGCAGCCCCTACTAACAAATCAAACATCTCTCCCTCTCTTTCACTTTAACTCATAATATATTCGGTTATTCAGGTCAAATAAGTTGCGGTTTAAGAAAACCACTTACAGAGTGTCTCGCCAATATGGCTCCAGCAGAATAGTGATTCATTTTACAGAATATAATACTGAAGCGTTTGCCGTATACATAAAAGGAGACACAAATAAAAAATGAGGGATAAAGAGCAGATCTTAACCTCCCGTAAGACCATCTCCAACACAGTTTAGTGTATAGACCACTGCTTCTCAACCAGTGGGCCCATTTTCAGGTGCTGAATACGGCATGACAAACCACTTCAGGGATGGGAAACTGAGTGCAGCTATGTGGCAGGTGTTACCTCAGCACCACAGTGGTCTGAATGGAACAGTGTGAGTTTTTTTTCCAGTGGCTGGAGTGCCAAACCTGCCACCAACCCCCAAGTTATTCCCTGTAAGTTGGAGGACCTGCTTATAGGGCTGGATGTAGATCAACATCACACCCAGGAGGAAGTAACTGCAGGTCAAGGGCCCGACAGAGTAGGATCACTCCTGGCATTCATGGGATTTGAACCAGCAACCTTCCGATTGCCGGCACAGATCCCTAACCTGAGCCACCACTCCGCAGGAACCCCACTGGACAGGGGCCTCGTTAAGGGGGGGACGTTAGGACGATTCCAAGGGCCCCCGAGTGACGGGAACCTTAATAAATTTGGATGGTTTAATGAGGGGCCCAGTATGACATGCTTTCATGGGGGCACAAAATCTCTAACAGCAGCCCTGTTGTATGGTTAAAGAAAACTGTGAAAACGTTTTCTAATTTCAGACTTTTAACAGTGCATGAAGACATCGTTCTGCCATTACTGCTTTATTTTCTGTGAAATGCATTTGGTTCAAAAGTTTAAAAAATTGGGTCGTGACTTAATGACCAAGGAAAAATGTGTGTCCTGAATCTAAACCAGGCGATCTCCTGGGCTGGGTAGGTTCCTGGGATGGGACAGGGTGATTTCTTACCGCAGGGGAGAGCATAAAAGCGATTGATCAGCCTCCACCACGAATGCTAATTCAGTCGCTTCCCTCTCCCCTCGCGGTGGCAGATGAAGGCCCCACAGTCTCTGACTTCCCCCATAACCATAATCCACTTCTGCTGTTTATTCAAAGTATCACCCCTGAACATTAGACCATCCTTAATACTTTTCCTGTCCAGAATGCAACAGGCAAAATAATCTTGCTGTGGAAGGCTTTGGAAAACATCGGCAGGCTCCTGTATCTATTTAGTTGTTTTTATTCATTTGTGTTTTTTTTTTTTAAGTTAGAGGAGGCAAAGAATGCCCTGAGTACCGAGGTCAGAGACAGAGGAGATCTGCATCCTGGCAACGACCAGGACATCCTGAAACAGAG
This sequence comes from Hyperopisus bebe, assembly GCA_026777045.1. Lineage (NCBI taxonomy): Eukaryota > Metazoa > Chordata > Actinopteri > Osteoglossiformes > Mormyridae > Hyperopisus > Hyperopisus bebe. The sequence continues at coordinate 1,121,486 of JAODJW010000050.1, forward strand.
ATGCCAAGAGAACGTGAAGCTGAACTATAGCCTGAAGGTGCCGGGGCTTCAGGAGAAAGGCCTGCTAGCAGAACAACCCGACATACAGGTAGAATGAGTCTCCTACTCCCACCACGTCCATCTGAAGCATTGCTACATCTGCAATCGGTCGCCTCATGCAACACCGATGAGGATTTCACCCATTCCGTGTCACCTTTTGCCATATTTAGGTATCTCCCGTCTGTGAGATTATATGTGACCATTATATACACCAGGGCTATTCAAATCCCGGTCCTCGAGGTCTGAGCACTGCTGGTTTTCCAGCCTTCCTTTACCTGTGAGCCAGGTGTGAAGCCTCTGACCAATCAGAATCAGTAATTATTAAACTAACTACCCGGGAGAACTGAAAACACGCCCTGGATTTGGAATCGAGGTGCCCTGATATCGACCATAATATTCATTTATTCTTTTGTTCCAGTGTGCCAAATTATCCATCAGAAGTTGTACTGTCATACATTTATTAAAACTGATCGCTCACACCCAGTACAATATTTGCATCCAGTGCATTAACAGCTTCTTCGATTTGGGGGGGATGTATTTTATGTGATGGATGATAGGGGAGCTCACTGTGTTGTGCTGTGGTGTCACACCATGAGTGTTGCGGGTTCAAGTCCCACTTCTGCTCTGCATGTATGAAGCTCACATGCATTTACCATTATGTCACGTGGGATTTCTTGGGGTACACTGATTTCCTACATTGGAGTTGCTTGTAGGTTGTGAGTACACGCATGTTTGTGGCCTGCAATAGACTGCCATCCCATCCAGCATGTACCCAGCGTTGCCAACTGGCAGCTGGCTGGCATGAGACTGGCATGAGACTTTCTATTTGAGACAAGTCTGCACACGCATTTACATGAATGTAACAGTTTTAATGCCTTGTAAATAGTATGCACAGTATTCAAACTACCACAACTCTATCGATGTAACTAATTCTACGTTTATAATTGAATAATATAGATTTGCTGTAGGTTTTCTTGCGTGCGAGTCTGAAAGCGTAGGTGTCTCGCCAGATGCATGAGAGCTGGCAAACCTGGTGTCAACCTTGTGCCCGTTGCTGGAAGAGGCTTCAGTGACCCAGACCAGGATACGGAGCTAGAATAGGAATGGATGTTTGGAATTTCTGTGGCATCGGATACAATGGCCGCCTTGTTGCTTAATCAGTTTCAAAGACTGTGAGTGCTTTCATCCTCCCAGTACTTCTTTTTTTGCACAAGCCATCATGCAGCTAAAATTACCTCCCTCACCCCACCAGCGTTGTCTGTGAGGTGTACAAACTGGCAGAGTCCAAGGTCACTGGTGACAGTAATTGCTGGTGTGGGCGGAGCATCGGGGATTCCTGCATGTGTGCGAGTGTGTGTGTGTGTGTGTGTGTGTGTGTGTGTGTGTGGGAGACGGTGACTCTGCATCTCCCTGGTTATGACGCAGGAACTAGAGGAAGCTTTCCGACGGCGACACGAGGAAGCGCTCCGGGCCGAGAGGCACAGCCACCAGATGGCACTGCGGGCACTGGAGGAGCGGGCACTGGAGGAGGCTCAGGCGGAGCGGCAGAGGCAGCAGACACAGCAGAAGCTGCTCCTTGGTAACTGGGCCGGTGCCACGTCATTCGGGGGATCAGATGGCGCGGAAATGTGACCGAGGCGCAAAGTGTCGTCCATGGCATTACAGCAAGGCGGCAGAAATATCACCACAGTCATCACCACCAGGCTGGCTCATGCATCATCTGTCTGGAGTCTAGTGCTTTGAAGAGCCTTTTAAATTAGTGGCACTTAGTGTTTTATCAATTAGGAATATTTTTCAAACTTAAAAAGTTTTTAAAAAAAATTTCATTTGAGTAAATTAATTTTTATATAGCGCCTTTCACAACAGAGTCACCCCAAGGTGCTTTACATGGGTGCGTTGTGGTACATTAGAACATCATTGTAGCAGAATAAAACAAAAACAGGGGAAAGGGGGGACAAAGAAATTAAAGAAAGAAAGACGGATGTCAACGGAGGAGAAGAACCGAGAAGAAATTAAAAAAAAAACCTCTGGGGGCCCAAGGTCAAATGGCCGCCCCCCCCTCCGCATTACAGTTTGTCTACCGTTTTTCTCTTTATTTAAGTACAGATCCTGTTTTAACACAAACATCTTTGAACTTCCATTTAGCCAGATTTCAATCAACTACTTAAAATGTTTTTGTAGGATTCGGTGCACACCTACAATTCTCAAGGTCTTCTATTTTAAAATATACCTGGCAGCTGTTTTATTACTAAAACACAGATTGTGTTACTATTAAATAAAGTCATTAAAAGCTCAGGCTGAGGGAAAAACAGCCCCCTGTGGTCATTAAGGTTCTAATTTTTACGACCCAGATTTAATGTGACCTGGGCACTACATTTCCCAGTGGACTTCGCTGCATGATTTGCTTTCCGTCGGATGTCATCGGCGCTAATGCTCCGTGGTTCACTGCTACCGCAGACAGACAAAAAGCGGAGCTGACGCAACAGCACGCAGACTGGAGCAAGCAGGTCACGCAGAGGCATATGCAACAGATGGAAGACCTGCAGGCGGAGCTGCGCACCCACACAGAGCTGGTAGCCCTGCAGCAGGTGAGCGGGACTGGGTCTGCGCACGTATACTTTTATTGGTTACTGCTTTTATTTGAATACCTTCTATTGGCTGCTTTATTATGTGTCGCCTCTTATGCTACAGTTGTAGGGTAGAGGACAGGTGCATGGGGGGGGACAATAGGACAGTCATAGCATCTATGGGTGAATATTTTTGGGGGGGCTAGCCCCCTGTGGCACCAACACGGAGTATCACAGCGTACATGAACACAGATGTGGCTGCCCCAACTAGCTTTGAGTATCAGGATATGAGTATCTGAGCATTAGAATATGAGTATCTGAGTATCAGAGCTCTGAGTATCACAGTATGGCGCCGAGTATCAGGTGCGGTTCCTCCATCCCGCCTCAGGACTTCAAGCAGCAGAACCAGGTGCAGGCCTTCGAGAGGCAACTTGACGAGTGTCACAGCGAGGTCCTGGGCCTAAAGCGGGAGAACAGCGAGCTGAAGGAGCAGCTGGCCGCCCTGACACAGGAGCTCTGCCAGATTCAGGGCATGGATCAGCACCAGAGGAGGTCTGCCGATTAGCCTTGCTGATTACGTAAAGCCATCCATTTTTTTTCCTCTCTCCCTCAGTTCCCAGCTATGACAGCCAAAGAAAACTGCCTGTTTCAGCTCTTTTGTTCACCATGTGTGGCTCAGCAGGCTAGAATGCTGTGCCTGTAATCAGAAGGTCGTCAGTTCAAATCCAAGGGTCAGCAGAGTGATTTCACCATTGGGCACTTGAGCAAGGCCTTTGACCCCAGCCACCCCAGGGACTGTATAACCCTATTTCTCAAAAAAAGCTTATTTGGGATCAGTGCATCCGCTAAATAAATAGAATAGAGAATAAGCCCTGAATAATGTGTAATGCTGCAGCTACGTAGAACTTTACCTGCGCACTTGTCTGGTCCATAAGGGAAAGGCCCTGGTATATGTCACCCACAGTGTAAAGCAGTTCATTTAATGAGATATATTAATCAACAAGCAAAACACACAAATGATGGTAGAAGCCCATTAAATCAAGGAAGCAGAATGCCCATCACGTCAAACAAGCTTCAGAACACTAGCATCAAGACCCTCATGTTAGTTGTTGCAGCTAGTTCTCCATAACTATGGCTTGTTTTGGCACCAGTCTGCCAGTCATTTGGTAGTAAGTCCTCACAGTAAGGCACACAGAAGTAGTTTAACCAAGACTAACCCTTGGTCTGTCTCTCAGGTCCCGCGATGAGGAGATGGACTGTCTCAAGAGAGAGCACCGGAAAGCGATTCAGTCCATCATGGCGGACTTCAGCAGTGCTCAAACACGGCTACAAGCGAGAATCGTCACCTTGGAGACAGAGTACCACACTTTTTATATACATTCCACTAACTAAAACATCACTATCTTTTCCATGACATGCCAACGCCTCATGCTGTAAATATTTCAGCCACCTCCCATCTTTAAGTTTTGCATAAACAAGTAGAAACATTTTCATCTGGAGCCTTATGTCCTAGATCATTTCATTTCGTATTGTGGGGGTATTTATAATTCCGAAATATTCGGATCCCTGTTTGTTTTCGTAAAGATTACGGGAAAAGGATGAGAAACCAAAGGGGCGTGAATCCCGAACTGAAGATCTGCACGTAATTGGAAAACTACATGAAAGACTCAATGAAAGAGAACAAGTAATTAAACGACTCCTTGTAAGTACTTCCCCGCATACCATTTAGCCATTTTTACCGATGTTTGTCGTGGGGCATTCAAATATGTGAAAACCCCAGTACTTATCAAAGAATCACTGATAACAAATTTGGGACTCTGAGGCTGGTAAAATAATTAGATTGTAGCAAATCATTTTATGAAAGTTTGTCGAGGTACAAGAAAGATATTGCCTGGTGTTGAGCTACAGGGGGTAGCTGGCTAGGCTACGTACTGTCAATGCTAAAGAACGTCAGTCTTTATTTGAATCTTACCGAGGCGTCGCTCATGGTGTTTCAAACAGCAGCAGAGTATAATCTGCCTTAGTGTTGGCTACAGGTCCCTGCCCCTCCCCCGGATAAGCAGGCGGGTGTTTATATGATCATTTGCAGCATTTAGCAGACGCTCTTTTCCAGAGCGACTTACAACCAGTGCTTTCTAGTCCATGACTGTTCTTTGATCTATAAGCTAGACCTAAAATCAACAACCGTCATCAAGATCAAGTTAGCGCCAAGTACGTTTTATTTTTTAAAAAACCTTGTTAGGAAAAAGCAGTGCACAGGAAAAAATTTTAGTGGATTTTTTTTTATTATTATTTTTAATAGAGAGAGTGGACAGTAAGGGGGAATTAGTCTCCTAGGTACCCTTATGTTAAGATAAGATGGGATTTAACACTAAATTCTGGTTATGTTCTCAGGAAGAGAGACATCAGCTGCAGCAACATCTCCATGTGCCCAGTGAGAACGCGGCCAAGGTCTACGAGAACCGGCCACAGCCGGGGAGCTTGACCCCCACATTGAGGGTAATGAGAACCTTTAGTACTTATACTTAGAAACAGCTCATTCCCAATTCTGGCAAAGAATGAGCAAAATCCGTAGTTGTTCAAATGTACACTATGGTAACTTTACGCATAAGCACAGATGCAAACCTGTTTAATTTTGCAGTTTGCAGTATTGTCGTTCAAAAAACAGGCAGTCATTTAAATGATTTCCTTGGACCTCACCTATCAGATATTAATACAGATGCTCCTCTACTTATGAAATTTCAACTTATGAATTTTCAGACATACAAAGAGGACTGTAAGTCCAAATTGTGTTCATTGGGCTTCCGTTTCCTGTCCGCAACATCAAATATTGTTCTTTGCGCCAGTTCCGCCTAGTACGACTTCTGGCCGCTACTCCAGCCGCGCAGCAGCGTAGCGTCCGTACTCCCAGCATCCCAGTTCTTTTGTACTTGCGTATCGGTAAAACATGCTCTCTTGAGATCAAAGTTTACTTTGTTTTTATTGCGAAATATTCTGTACATCCATTATCCATTTTTATTTTATGTATTATTAGTAATGTGTTTTAAGATAAGAATTTGACTTTATAGCATACTTACCAAGTACCCTTAAAATGTTGAATAACGACTTACGAACATTTCAAGTTACAAACGGCCGTTAGAAACGTAACTCGTTCGTAAGTAGAGGAGCAACTGTATTCTACTTTTAAGCTATTACATATTCGATATGGCCTGGATAACTTTCACATTTCTAACGTTTAAACTAGAACACTGCAGTACACTAAAGTAGTATTAGTTACATTTGAAAAGCAAGATATAAGCTACTTGGCTTTCTGTTTAATGCTATATGGTTAATGGGGTGACCGTTCCTATAATGATACAAAGTCACTTTCCATTATTGGGGAAGAAGAAAAATATGGAGGAGAAGCCACCTCGAGTCACCAGCGTCCCAAACCTCACCTTATACGAGAAAGGCTTCCTGGTACCAGACTCCATGCCAGGGGCTCCCTGCCACCAGACTGTGAAGTCCCCTAGTTTCGAGTACAGCCGAAATGTGCCCCGAACTTGTACCCCCACTGGCACTGCCACCCTCATCCCGGAACTGAGACAGGGGGCGAGATACAGCAGATCGCCCTCGGAGGACCCACAGCAAGCCCTTGAAAGCTACAGTCAGCCTCCCAGGTCAGTTAATACGTGTTTAGTATGAATGCACGAGTACTGGAGCTTCTATTACAATTCCAAACTGTTTCAGAGATTTCTCTGAAAGTATTTCCTCGTTATCTGTGTTCCGAATTCAGCTGGCAGTGTAAGTTTTGCATATTAACCACTGATATTGTCATGATTAAGTTGTCGGGAATCCGACCAACGCTTCATACCGTCTTTTAGGAACCCGTGCGAACAGAGACTGCTGGAGTCTGGACCTGATGCGCAGGACCCCCAGCGACAAGAGTGGTTCACCAAATACTTCTCCTTTTGAACAGAAGCTACTGGGAAGCATCCATTTCAAATGCAGTAAAGCGAAACACTACACCAACGCTCTTTCCAAATTTTGTGTCAAGCAACAATGTACCTAAGCTGGATTTGTTTGTTTTTCCATTACATACAGGAAGCTATAGTTGGTCGCAAACAGAATGGCAACATGGCTAGCTTAGCGAAAAGGTTACTTTCTGCAGCATTAAATAATCAAATAAAACGGCAATATATAACAAATGTTAAACATCTTATGTGCAAGCAAATAGTCCAGCCAAATAGAAAGTATTATTGGGTTTTTTTTTTACAGTCTTACAATTTTGCAACAACTACCTACAGGGGTTTGAACTATCAAGGGCTAAAGACCACTAAGAAAAATTTTTTTGCAAAACTCTCTTCAGACTGAATTGAGAAAACACAACCAAACCAAATGAGCTCCACTGACAAATGTTGGGATTTATATGCTCTTAAAATTTCCCTTTTCAGTATATCTGAAAAAAGACCATTTAAAATAGTTTTTGATTAGCAGTGTAAAACCTCCCTTTTATATAAGTTTCCATGACAGTATTTCAGCACAGAATTCAGACAGTCTTTTGAATGTAACTGGTTGAAAGCAAGGTTGAAAATGTCACAGACTGGCAGACACGCAATGGTAATGGAAACACAAACACTTTTCTGTTCATCTCTGTATAACTCAAAACTGTACAAAAAAATTGGACTGATCTTCCAGAAACTGCTTTGAATGGCTGTAACCATACATCCATTCAATACACATCAGCAATTAATATACAAATAAATGAATATTTTCTCTAATATCCTTGCAGTTGTATAGTTTCAGTGTTGAGAAACAGTGGCATAGTGGATGTGGTTTTTGTTTTGTAAAAGTTAAACAGCATAGAACAGTGTTTCCCAACCCAGTCTTCGGGGAAGCCCGGACAGTCCACGTTTTTGCTCCCTCCCAGCTCCCAACCAAATAGGGACACCGAATACCTAGTACAAGTGCATGGGAGCTGAGAGGAAGCATAAATGTGGACTGTCCGGGGTTCCCCGAGGACCTGGGTTGAGAAACACTGGCATAGAACATTCGGTATAATGTGACATTTTCTACCTACAAAATTCCAAATTTTGTTTTATTAAAATGTAATTAGGTTTATTAATAATCACTCAAATCACTGAAGGATTTATAGTATAAAATGTATTTCAAAATATTTATATTACAGATATCTAAACCTTGAGCTGAGGAAAAACCAAATGTACAATTGAAGAGGACAACAGTGTCACTGAAACAGACTGCAGCATTCCAAGACATTAGTTGCAGAGTTGAAACCCAGCACCTCATTATAGAAACCAGTTAGGCGTTTCTTCAGGTCCTTCATGGGTTTCGAAAGTGTCTTCTGCTGGTATTTCATGGAAAGCAGTTTGTCCACCAGGTAATGGAGCCACAACACATTTGTATGTGGGTTATATTCGCTCCAGCTATTGCTGTTGAAAAAATGGAAACATAGTATCTAGTACTAAACTAACCAGCAAAGTCACATCATATCACAGATCTAATACAGTCTAAACTCACTTGTTCTCCTCCCGCATCTTGCGATAAATCTCAAACTGATAGTCACCCGTCCCCATGAAGAGTTCCTCATCAGTGGAAATGTCACAGGAGACCGTCAGATCATCTATAAATGAAGGTTCAAGTTTCTGTGTTTGTTCCAATTCAGAATAGGTTTACAAAAAGTTTGTCATAACTTTTTTTTAATTATTATTTCCAGAAAGAGGTAGGAGCACTGACCTATTTCAAGTCTTGATAAGGAATAGTCAATGATGTTGACAAGGACACCTTTGGTTTCAATTCTGTGCGGCACCTCATTCAGCATGAACGTCCATTCCTTCTCCTTGGTGCTCTTCACTAAGATATTACCCCAGTGCAAATCCCTTATGGAGGAGAACTTTCAGTTACCATCACACAATGCAGTTAAGGCTTGGCATTGATACGACATTTAACAAATCTGATACATTCGCAACAGAATCCAAGTTAACCACTTAAATAGACAGACATCCTTACCTGTGCTCAAAACACAGGGCTTGTTCAGCTACAGCAAGAGCAGCAACGACTTGGTGCAGAATGCTTTTTGCATGAGCCAGAGATGAAATCTGCCGATATTTTAGAAGGAAAACATTTTTAGAATAAAATATTTCACAATCCCCTTAAAAACCATTTTGTTCCTAAACTAAATTTATAGCGAAAAACATGAACAGCGTTACTGTGGGGAAAAACATGGAATTGTAACACTACCTTGCCATTCATGCTCTCCAGATCGCTACCACCAAATTCAAATTCCAGGATGACAAAGATCTGATCCTCCCCAAAGAAATCTGAGAATATGGAATCAAATATTTACCCTCCAAGAAAAATTCACTGGCAGTACGAATACCATTTCACAACAGGAAGGCATTCGGTGACAGTTTACCGGGACGATCATTCTCCGATACTCTTTGCTTGTGAAACCTGTCCCAGGCTTTCAGGAGTAACTCGGGGTAAGATCCACGTACGCAGTGTAAGCTGAAAACAAGACTTAAGCATGAATTCCACCTTTTCGTTATATTTATTCGGAATTGCTCGAAATTTACAATCCTACAAGAATTTTAAAAATCACTTACTTTTTCAGTCCTATAAAACCTTTTGTTTGGTTTGCTTCTCGTTCATCCAGGCTACTAAGCTCTCTGAAAGAAAACATTTCATGTTATAAAGTTCTTTGCGAACAACGATTTAGCAAATTTAATACCTGGAATATTTCAGCATTCAAAAACTGGGTAAATTTATCCCCTTTATCTTTAATAGCACAAAAAGGTGAACATACTTTGAAATAATTATTTCGTGAAGCACTTCACCAAATGTCTTCTGGTCTTCTCCATTCACTTTCTGGTTACCCTCAATGGGAATTATCTGTTAAATAGATCCAAATACAGCCATGTTCAGAGCTGGTGCTTCTAGTATGTAATATTGGGGAGGAAATGAGTGGAGGACCTACCTTCAATGCCACAGTTTCCATGGAGTCCCCGATGGTTGAAAACACTTCTCCAAATGTACCTTCACCGATCTTCTTGCACTGCTTCATCCTTTGTGGTGCAATGCACTCTTCAAAAGTAATTGGGCCTTCCTGCCGGCACTCTTGGTAAACCTTTTCTGCATCTGTGATGTCCTAAACAAAAAAGTGTCAGAGGTCAAACCCTAAAAGTTTCCATTACTGTACCATCAATACACACAAATGCAGAGGCGGACATTTCAGGTCCCAGAAAGTAAAAATCCAAACCAGGATTTTATTTCAACCAACCAGTTGAGCATAAAGAGTCATAGTCACAGAGTACTCAACTGGTTGGTTGAAACAAAATCCTGGTTTGGATTTTTACTTTCTGGACCTGAAATGTCCAC
>JAODJW010000050.1:1131565-1174218 GCA_026777045.1 Hyperopisus bebe
GTACTCAACTGGTTGGTTGAAACAAAATCCTGGTTTGGATTTTTACTTTCTGGACCTGAAATGTCCACCTCTGCTCAAAAGACGTTTCACTAGATTTGCACCAATTAGTCTGGTGCCCAATGCTGCATGAGATACACACCCTACCTATGACCCAGACCAGGAAAAGCAGCAGCACCACAAAAACTTGAACCTGACCTGAAACCATCCATTTTCAGTAACTATCATCAAATTAGATCCAGGACCAATACCAGGATGCAAGATAGAGAACATGTAAAATTCTGTACTACTTTCCACTGGACATTTAATAATAATAAAAAAATGTTTGCGCCATAAAACTCAACTAATTTAATGACTTTCAAACAGTTGCTTGTATAAATACAGCAGATGTAAGCCACTTTCTCCACTATGTGGGGTATTTTCATGTAACCATACTAAGGATTTTTAAACAGCAAGCCTACTGGCATTGCATGTCATTTTGGCATTTTCTAACAGACCTTGGTGGGAGGGGGGAAAACAATGATGGCAATTGTGAGTTCTCTCCACATTCAGATTATGGAATATGAAATGCTTGTTTGCATTCGCTTCGAGACAGGAGTGGGGGCCAGTTATGAATATAGACACTCACCAAATGGGGGCCCTCTGGACTTTTCAGCAGGCGTGATGTCACGAGGGTGGAGTGTGGGGAAAAACCAGCAGTCAGAAAATCCCTACTCACGTCCAACGACTCACTGGACTGGTTGTGGGAAAGAAGCTGCCTTCTGGGTGTGAGAAAGGCTGTAACAGAATGAGAAAGACAGAGGGAGGAGCTTGAACTTTCAAGCACATTTGACACAATAATCCTGACATCTCACTTTAACATGTAAAGACAGAACACAACCAAACACCACATAAAATTACAGTGAAAAAAACACTTAACATTTCAACAGCACAGTAAGGAAGTGATAGTTCTGTTACAGTTACAGTTAGCCTTAATCTACTATTCCTTACCCTTTTTCTTCTTATGAACTGACAGAGCTGCTTTAAGTCTGCTCCAGGTATGAGTGGTCAGGCAATCTGGACCCAGGCCAGCCAAAAACGATGATACGTTCACGGACTCCGAGTGCATGGATGTTCCAGGAAACAGATCACTGGTACCGTGTAACCAGCTGTTCATCGTATCCTGGAAAAAGACATTTTTCAATATATTCAAAAGAAATACGTTTGATCCAGCAGCAAAAAGCAACCAAAATTGGCATCAATTTCTTCCACTTAAAAAAAGCATATCCTGATTACTTGAGTTACATTACATAACATAGTACACTTACAAAACATTTCCCGTGAAGTCCAAATTTGAAATCAGAGGGGTGATCTTGTGTCTTTGACAGGAGTGACTTTGTAAGGCTTTGTTTAGGGCCCTGATGACTTTTCTTGGTCCATCTGCTCACACTCAGCCCACTGACACAGGCTTTTCTTCCCGTCCCCTGCTTGTCCTTGGCAGGCTCTTGAACTCTCAATGTACTAACATCCCTTTTACCACCAGGGGGAGAATCAAGAAAACTTTCCACCTTAGCAGTTCCTGAAGTAAACACGGAACTCAATTTCCTGCGGAGCCGTAAGTTTTGGTCCCTGCTGATCAGTTCATGCCCCGCTCCTTCCTCTCCAGAGCAATCAACCAACATCTCTGCCTCAATACCTGAACCCTTTACCATGCAGTTTTCTTTCTCCTTCAAACTGCGCTTAGGTGTGGAATCAAAGCTATCTTCTGCTTGTACGCCTCTGCTGTTGTAGTTGTACTTGGAAAGGTCGAGATGTTTCAGTTTTACGGTGGGCTGTAGAGAAATGCATCTCTCCATCAGAACAGCCTCAAGTGACACCGCTGACAGAGAACCACCACTTGGCATTTGGGAATCTTCTACTGGAGGTAAAATGCCTCGGCAAGGCTCACTTCTATCCACTTGTGCCGTTTCAGCAAATAGGTCCATGCAGTATTCAGTAACTTGGTGTCCATTGCCTCGTTTGTCACAGTCAGAAACACTGTTTAAGTTATAGGAGGGTTCCAAAACATCTCCCCCTTCACTTTGAAGCTCACAGTTAGACAATGAATTAGGGGATTTTGATATGTATACCACAGAGGGGCTCTCTTGGTTTTTCAAATCATTTAACTCCAACTCCAATTCTTCATTATTTACCTCATTAACTTCAGTCCAACATGCATTACCCATGTTAGTACAGTCTTCCTTTCTTAATTCCACTGCACCATGTAATTTTCTTCCAGACTGACGGCAACTAAAATCCATCTCACAATCACTGGATGTGAAGTACACTTCTCCCTCATTTGAGATGTGGCTCAGATGGAAATTTGAGACATCAATTCTTTCTAAACATACATTAGGCTTGAAGGTTCTGCATGTTTCTTTCAGACTTGAGACAAGATCTATAGAACTGTTAACAGACACAAAATTACAGTCTTGGCCAGACTCTCCAGAAAAATCAGTTTCTAATAGACGTCTATGTGTTGTTTCACCTTTAACTCTATTCTCCACATGAGAAAGTTTCTTGCCGTGCTGGGAAGTTGTGCTATTTTTCCTAGAGTTACGCAGTTCTCTAGCTACTTCACTAAGACTTACATGCTCTGAGATTTGTAACTGTGGTGGTTTGCTTAATGCAAGGCTCCTGGTAGACTCCACATTGGACCTTAAAGCATCATCTTCATCATCATTGTTAAAGGATATTTTACTGATAGAGGGATCGCAATGCCTGTAATTAAGTTTATGTGAAAGAGAAGGGGTACTGGACAGCAAGGGCTTTTTATAGCAGCTTTTGGATGTTCCATTAGCTGTCCTACCCATTGATACATTCTTTGTAATATTTTCTGTATGGCTAAGGTTTGAGAATGCACAGTCGATTTCAGATCTTGTACTGTCCAAAAACATGTCATCTCTTTGTTGAGAGGCTTTCCTTGTAGCAACATGTTGAGGAGGAAAGTGTGGGCTGATCACAAAGTTATTAGTTGAATCAAGGCTGCTGTTAAAGACACAGGCCTATAGGAGAAAGATTCAGAACACAGTGAATGAAAACACTGCAAAGATGACAGCACTTTCACAGATAATTTAAGCGAGACCAAAGTGACATTTCTTACGTTTGGTTCTGTCTTCATTCTTTTTACCTTTGCGGCATTATTTTTTACAAAATTCATTCTTCTTCGATCAGTGACAAACTTTCCTGAGTCTGAAGTTAGACCTCCAACGTTACTAGACCTTTAGGGGGAAAGAAGATGGAGCTGAATGTTCTTTTCACAAATGTAATGACCCGGTGTGGAAGGCCATCTGATAAGTGCTACATTTATTGAATTGCAAGAGAATATGAAAGTAGAAAAAAAGATTCTTACTTCACACATTTTCCACTTCTCATGTTCTCACTTGTCTTTCCATGTTCTGATCCAAATCTGGGTTTCTTTCTTCTGTTTGGTTTCTCATCTTCACTTTCAGAAGTGTGTAATGTCACTGCCCCCTTTCTTTTTGTCTGAATTGAAATTGCCTTTGTGGACGGGTTACCGCTTCTGTTAATAGAAAACCACCCTTAATTTAATTTTAAATTAAACCACCTGATAATAAAAGGCCCATTTTAACACTATAGATGTCCACACATGAATGCCTATTGCAGTGGCATGTCACATGGACTGTCATACAAAGTGGAACGAGGGGTGGGCAATATGGCAAAATATCACGATGATTCGCGCTTTTATTTTATTACCATGTTCGTTTTTAAGTCTATTTTGCAAGTTATTGAACAGTACAACCAAACTAATTTAAAATAGCTGTCATCTGTGTCGTGTCAGTTTTGGAAAATCCAAACACGTTCCATATTATCAACAACAAATTCTTTTTAGGGACCAACTCCTCCATGTTGTCCATGGGAAAAGGGAATGTGTGGCATGTTGCTCTTTGCATGTTGGGATGCATGAAGGGTGCAAAAGGGGGAGAGGAAAAAAATCCAAGACACTAGTTATTGTTTGCCATTATTGGTGTGTCAAAGCAGATTTGCTGATTAAAAAAAACTTTGGATGTGCGCATGAGCCATAGAACTGCCACTGGCACTATGGGCACTTTAGCGCAATGCTAACAATCTCTCCGTAAATGCAGATTGTGGAGACATCTTAATCGTCCATGATCTAATATCGTCAAAATGTATGCCCCTAAGCGCAACTCACTTCGATTAATTGTCCTACCTTTTCTGACCACCAGGGGCGTGATAAGTGTCTGGGATGAAAAAATTCTCTTCGTCACTGTCGATCAGCCTCAAAGCTGTCAGGGCCTTCTGCTTTGCTATTCGTGTTGACTTTGAATATGCAGTAGACTGGGTTCTCTTCCTGAAAATTAAAAGAATATGTATCAAAATTTGCAAAGATGGCACAGACAGGACAAGGAGCTACAATGGAGCCCGTTTGTAGAAAAAGGTGGTCATCCAGTGAAACGTGGGATACAATCAACTGTAAAGATAAAACAGCGTAAAGGAAAGGTGGAAAAGTATGTCAGTCATAAAAAAAATTAACTCACATTTTCCGTTGAAGGTTTATGATGTTGCTCAGCTCACCGCATGACAGATCGGATGAAGAAGTGCTTGAGAAAGCTTTCTTTCTGGCATCAGGAGACAACCACGTCTCCACCTTAGTCTTGTGCTTGCCATAAGTTCTCATAACCAAAGCATTTCTCTTCCACGTAGTCATTTCTGCAATGCTGATACCACGACAGTGGCTCATGAAAGACTGAAATACAATATTGAAGTTATGATCAAAATTATTCAATGTTAAGTTGTTTGAAACACGTTTAGAGGATAAAAGCTGCACGACTGACATTTCCATTTATAATTAAATGGATACCACCCATCATTAAGTTAAAAAATAGACTATGACAGATACTATACAAAAGCATATTTATCAGCTTAAGCAATATGTTTTGCCAATTTATGAAAACTTCTTAGAGGGCAATATTAATCAAACCCCTTTCCAAGAGCATCAGTACATAACAGATACCGAAGCTAAGTAGCTAGTTTCGACTACACGAACAACAAAGGACATATACGCCGGAACTCGCAAAATTTTAATTGTTCTTGCCATACAGATTCTCTAAGTGCTAGTTTAATTAGCGACGGACAATGATATGTAAAACTGTAAATAGCTAACTTACCAGACAAAGAGGGACAAGGAAAACGGGCGCCGATCAGTCAGTTTTTTCGAGCTACGGTAAGCGCCCTATGTTCAAATACAGCGGGCCTCTGATTGGCTCGCCATACTTCTGACGGAAGTAGGAGGCTGTACTTCCGGTAGCTGTAGTTGGAGAAAATTAGTGTTTTCTTGTCCGAAATAACGTACTTTTTATCTTGCAGCAACTGTGTACAATGCTGGATGCTATATTGCTTCTTCTGCTCATTTGCGTTGTAATTACAATATTGACCAAAAGTTAACAAAAGCGTGTAACTAGAAGGCATCATGTAAGTCGCACCTGGCGTGACACGCTCTGACTCTCGCGAAATATACCTTACTCTAATTAATCTGTATTATTCCATCGTAAACCTAAAATTAGCTACATCAAGCAAAGCGTTGGAGCAGTTTGCAAACCCTACAGACTATTTGTAAGGTAATACTTACATGTAAATATGCGTGCAGATTCGTCTTCAATTGAAATCTTGCACCAGCCAGCTGAGCAAAGTAGGCAAACCTTGGGAATTACCCAGGGAATAAAACCTGGTCCTTTCCATCATACTCACAGTCAATAAAAAGAACATATAGTCCTTTATCCTGATAGAAACCGATTTATTCTATTACCAGAAACAGCAAAATGATGTACCACTTAGTAATTCCTAGCCAGAATGTGTTTGCATCGTTAGTGTTTTATACTTGCCAATACAAAGGGTTTCTCGGTCTCCAAGTAAAGTCTCAGGCAGTTATATATTAATATCGTTTATGACACTGATCACTTGACGGACATTTTCTATTGAAGAGCAATCAAAAGCTGTAAGTGATGTATATTATACACTGAAATATCACACACTGGGGTTCAACATTCTTTATTTCTACATCTCACTATGACAAATATTTAATTTTCTACTTTTCAGGGTGGCACTTAGGTCAAAGGCTAATTTTAACATAACCTGCACTCTTTACTTGCCAAAGTGTTTTAGCTTGGTCCAACAATCACATCAAGAAGTGATATATCATTCTTATCAAATCGTTTGTAGTATACAATGTCAAAATACAAAAAAACAACCTATACAAATTCAAAAAAAATATTCTGAATTTAGCAACCCCAAGAATGATGCATTGATTCATATCAAATATTTACACAAATTTTTTCACATAATTCCAAGCACACACACAAGTCAGTTTGGCTTCATAGGTGCGGGAATGTTGGCAGAAGCCTGCTCTAAGAATGCCAGAGGGCCCTGAGGAAGTTCTGTTGGTTTTTTATGTTGAACATTAATGTCTTCCAGTACTTGTTGCCAGTGATGAATTTTGGCAAGATGTTTCTGAATTAAATGCTCTTTTCTCTGAAGCTCATTTCTGAGTTCTGACACATCCTAAAAGGAAATTAAATAAAAGCCAGTTAATAAAATTATGAAGTTGTGTTTACACAACAGGTGTTTTATCATTCAATGTTTATGCATTTTTTTAATGGGAGGTAAATTGTTAATGATGATGAGAGACTGTTTATTCACGGGATATTCAGGGAAACACAGATACCATACATAAAAAACACAGGGAGTTGCTAAGGACATTGCCTTGTAACAAGAGCTGAAAAGTACAACATAATGAAATCCAGGTCAAAATGATATTTCCTGAGGGGGGGGAAATAAACCCCAAAAAAATCTGTTTAACATGTAACCAACAAGCTCACCTCCTTTACAACCTGTTCTGGTTTTTGGACTGACAGCTGTAATCTTTTCTGCAGAAAAAAGCATTCAGTCTGTCGAGCAACATCCAAGAACTTTTGGATACACTGGTCAACTCCTGTAAACGAAAATCAGCATTTGATTACAATTTTGAACGATGTCTGAACAAGACACTGATTATTTTATAACTTTAAACTCATTTTCTTTACCGGTTCTAATTTCTTCCTGATCGGTGCCGTTAACATAGTCCTGGCTCACAAGGGATGCAAAACATGCCTGCAAGTCAAACAAGAACATTTTAACATATTCCATTTTTTTTGGAAAATCTAGAACAATGAGTAACAAAACAGAAAATGTGAGCTGTGGGACATAATAATAAATAAAGACAGCATATTAATCGTGACCGATTGCATTTCAGTTAGCTGTGGTACCAACTGGGCGATCGTATTGTCTCCTCTGGAGCATCAAAAGTTTAGGCCAAGTAATAATATACAGATATACCTGCTTAGTAACTACCTCGAACGAAGCTTCCAGATCGTCCACCAAAGTACTGTTGTTCGGACCCCTGTTCCCGGTAGTAACGGGTAGTAGGCCCGGTGGCCCAGGGGCACCAGCTGCCCCAGCAGGATGAGAGACAGTCGGTTGTTGTCCAGAAAACATCCCGCTCATGGAGGACGCCATTTGCTGCGACTCCCCACCCGAGGCGTCAGGACATGCGCAGTAGGGTGTCCGTTAGTCGTCACAGTCACGTGACGACAACTCTCCCTATCAAACCATAAACAACTTTTTAATTTAATGCTGGGAGTGTGTTACTCAGATTCCCAGTAGTGAGATCAGATAAATTAAATAAATGCGCAGAGCTGCCAGGGCTATAGAATAATTTTAGCAACTCGTACAGGAGCGTATTGTGTAAACTTCAAGCGAGTGAGTGCCTAATATGCTACTTTTATATCTCTCACTTTATGTTTACAATCTCCATATGGTGGCGGTCAACACAAGAAGATATTTGGTACAATACTTAAAACAATTTTGAAATGTAATAGATTGTAATGTATGGCAGTCAAACTATGTTGTCGGGGCGTGTTTTTAACGAAAAAGGCATGCTTGTGGAATTGGCTAACTACTGCAGTGCATGATGCGTAGGATATTTGGAAGCGTTTATCATCTGCTGCACTTGGCGTAGGCAGGCCCTAGGTGTGAATTTGGAAAGGGGGGGTGGGAGGCCATTTTTTACCCCAGAGCCCAGTGTACAGTTGTTCCACCACTGTGAGTAGAGATGGGTTTTTAAACTTTAAAGACCCCCAAATCAAAATGGACCAGACCTATACAGACCCCCTACCACTACTGTATGTTCACAAAAACATATATAAATACAATTTTTCACATTAAAAGTTTGCCCAGCCGCAGGTTGTCTTAAGTGGTACATTTTCTTTAATATTTTCCAAGTTTCAAAAGACAATCACACTTTCTCAAGACTACGCATCATTTACAAGATGGTGTTTGACAAATCACTTTAGAATAAAATGATCCAATACTTATGCAATGCATTTAATGTTATATTTACTTTTATTTTATATTACTTTAATTTTTGTAGTGCTGCTAAAGAGAAGACATTTCTCTCTGGTACCTTCCTTGTATACGTTTTAAAATAGCAAGTGTAAGATATTTCTGCACCATTAATTTTCTCTCAAGTTAAAATGAAGTTTTCTTGAATTTCAAAAGACTCAAAGACTCGACAACAAGAACACATACTTGAATTCATTATCGTTTGCAAGTTGCTTCAGTACTGGATCAATCTTGTGCTATTACTGCATGCAAATGATTGCTAAAGTAATCTGACCAGTGTTTTTCCACATTTAAAATGCAACTGGATTTGCACGCTTCATGAAATACTTGAAAATGTTTGCGCAGATAAAAATCACATGGATAAAACTGACAGATGAGTTTCAGAGTTTTATTTATAATCAACAAAGACAATCTGAAACCGCATCAGTTGTTTGTCAAGGTATTTCACTTAGTCAATACCGTATTTATGTACATATTTAATAAGGTTATTAAGTCCTACAATTATATGTATATTTGTTATGTCACGGTTCGCTACTCAGGCTAGCCGCGAGTTCCACCAGCGTGCGCGTTGGTCTGCCAGACATGCCCTTGCGCAGGTACGGAACTTCGTCTTTGTTTGACATTACACCAGCGATGTCCAGGTGGGCCCAGTGTGGCATGGTCACAAACTCTTTCAGGAAGGCGGCTGCTGTGCAGGCTCCCCCCGACCTGAGGGCCAGCCCAATCACCCCCCCCCCAGGTAGAAGAGTTCAACAGAACGTAAAACAAGCTACTAAAAATTGTTCCTGCGATGCTATTTCATTAACTACGCAAACATAGAAATCATACGCAGAAATAACTTCTTCGAAGAGTTTTACAAAGCAGTTACACACATACTTACATAGTAAGCATATACTGTATATAAATCCTATTTTATATGACTTTACATCAGTACAGATGCTACTCGACTTACAATGAGGTTACGTTCCAAAGAATTCATCCTAAGTTGAAAATATCTTAATATGA
Source organism: Hyperopisus bebe (assembly GCA_026777045.1). NCBI lineage: Eukaryota > Metazoa > Chordata > Actinopteri > Osteoglossiformes > Mormyridae > Hyperopisus > Hyperopisus bebe. Next base: position 1,141,004 of record JAODJW010000050.1, read on the forward strand.
ATATGAATACAGTATGATAACACACTTGGCCGTTAGGTAGTTATAACGGGCCTTGAAAATTTAAACAAAAAAAATACTGTACGATATGTTGTTAAATACTTTACGAAATGTTGTTAAACACTACGAGATGATTACGTTCTCTATCGCTACAGAGACCGGAAGCATGGCTATCTGCAGACAGTTTCGTGTTGCATATTGCTAGCTCGAGAACGGATCAAAGTTCAAAGTTTGAGGACTGTTGAATGTGCGTCGCTGTCGCACCATCGTAAAGTCAGAATATCGTGAGTCGGACGATCGTGAAGCGAGAAGCATCTGTATATATGAGGATCCCAACTGCCCCCTTGACTCACCGGCTGTATTTGCCGACGTTGTTGAGGTCTGCCAGCTGAGACTCAGAGACCTGCCGGGTGTAGTGCTGGAACAGAGGCATCCGCCACACCCTGTCTCCAGTGATGATGCTCGCCTAAAATAAAGCCGAGCATTGAAGCAGCATGCCAGAGCCACCGTACTGCATCATGGAAAACAACATGCATGCAAGTACCTTATGCAGCAGACTCCATAACCAATCAGAACTGGTAAACACTCCAGCTACAGCAGAACCCAAAGCCACATCCATGGCCCCTGTAGATGAAGGAGATGTTTGTCCTAATTCTCATATCAATCCTAACTTCTGTCAGCTCAGTCACACCGAATACCGAATCACTTAGATATCTTTACCTGTTAAGGTCGCAGCGTTAACTATCGCTTTTGGGTTAAAGGTATGAGCGTAGCAAAGTGCATCTGCAAGTATCAGCCTGCCCTCTGCGTCAGTGTTGTCAACCTGTTGAAACACACATAAAGATCCACTTTTTTATTATAGTAAAAAGGACTGGCAAAGCTCTTCTCAGTACTGGTTGAAGCTCGGCCACACCCCAAGAAAGATTTATCGCCGACGTCCCCCCATCCAAGACAAAGGCCCTTTTCACACCAGGTATTAACAGGAGTCCTGGGTGATCCGATCACAAGTGGACAGCGCTAATTACGGGTGTCAACACACCCAAAACACACTGAGGAGACACTGAGATCCAATCGCTCAAACCACATTCGGAGGTGGTCTGGGACGCGTATGGCCACGTTCTTATAGCGGTGTGAACGTGAATGAGTCCTTGGTCGCAGTGAGGGACCGCCTACTCAGCTGACGTCCTTATATGGGCAGAAGTACGTACGTACTCATTAAACATGCAAGCGGTATTTGGTATATGATTTGTCAGAATGTCTAGAATGATTGTCTAATGAAAATCACATCACTATGAAGTACAGTTTAAAGACTATATGTAGAAGACAAACATTATGAAATACATTACAAGTCTTTTATTTATAGGTGATTAGTGGGTTTGCACAACAAAAGCAGGAGGACAATGGAGCTGATGGCTCTGTGCAAATCTGCTCAGGCCTAGTAGTGCCAGGGAATTCACGTAAATTTACGCAGGTTTAGTAGTTCTAGGGAATTTACGCAAATCTGAGCAGCTCTAGTGCTGGGTGGCTGCCTGTGTCGCTTAATGGATTGACCAGAACTGACTCTTCTGTAAGAATTATATTTGGGTTATAAAAATATCTTGTCAGCATTCCCTAGAAACACAGGAGGATAATTTGTGCATGCTATACGTATTAAAATAGCGAAGAAGATAAGCGCACCTGTATCGTCTTCCCATTCTTCGCCCGGACCACGTCGCCTGGCTTGGCCGCCTTGCCGCTCGGCATGTTTTCACACAGAGGAGCCAGACCTGAGACAGTAAGGCGACGGCCGCCATCAGACACTAAAAAGAAGCATCTCTTCCAGCCAGACTCCAGCGAAGTGAAGGTAATGCTTGTTACACGAGGATCTACGTTTTATATCGTCATTGACAAGGGATGGTTTGGCTAGTGCAGGAGTTCAAATACAGTAGTTACAGAAAATACAATATTTGTATTCATGGTTCAAGGAAGACAGGTGACCCTTGGAGATACTGACTCGGCAACAAAGTATTAACTGAAGAATAAGTTAAATCAATTCCAACTAATCTACATGCTTGTGATAAGTAGATTCTGATGATGTATTTGAAATAGTGTTTGGTAACAATTTACTTGAGGGGACACAAGTAAGTTAGTAACTCAGTTACTACTTAAGTACAAATCATGAACAGATACAGTAACTGCATGAAACACATGAACCGTTATGACTGATTAATGATTAACGTACACAGGATCAGTACATAACTAACACTTAGTTTCTGGTTATTTAATACATTAAGTAAGACTATACTACTGCATTATCTGTGCCCGCTGAAGTGTTACCTAGTGTTTTAAGTATGTTTCGCACCATGTAGTGTTCATTTGTAGTACTCGAGGAGTTGAAGAACTCACCAACAATGTTGACGGGAAGCTTCAAGGCAGCGGCAGTTACAATGGATGAACACACGGTGGCAGCACCACCCATATCCGCTCTCATGGCATCCATATTTGTGGAAGGTTTCAGGGAGATTCCGCCGCTGTGGGTGAGCACCAAACACCATCACCCATTGTCCCCCACATACCCACCTGAAAACTCGTGGTGATCGAGCTTTGGGATTACTGTCCTGAACTTTGTGGAATACAGTGCGGACAGTGTGGAGTCTTTTAAAAAGTGACTTAAGACATTTCGGCTAATAAAAGCTTCTAATGGGTCATTGTCGCACTTAAGTTGCTGTTATTCCTTCTATTATACTGCCCGATTTTCCATCTAGACGGCTTTATGCTGATTTGAGGAGTAACTAGAGGCATTGTACTCAGACAGGTGCTTATTGTCTCTATGTTCCTGTCTATTGTCTCCTTTATTGTATTGCATACCAAAGGAAAAAAAAAACGCTACCTATCAAAAGTTACTCCCTTCCCTACTAAGACGAGGGGAGGCTGGCTGGTGTCCGGGCTTCCATTGTAGTGAAGTTCCAGAAAGAGTGGCGGTTCATCCGAGCCTCTTGACACACTTAAGAAAGCTCCCATCTGCTGCTCCTCAATCCAAGACTGAGGTCTACGGTAAAACCAGCATTATCAGTATTATTACGGCCATAACTTCATCACCAAACACATCACATTAAACTTACAAAACAAAATAGCAGTGGGAAAATAGCAGTATACTTAAATACGCTCCTCAGTTATATAAATAGCATTTATAAATACCCGTTTATGTTTTAAACAATACTGAATACTTGTCTCTGCAGACACAAGACAAGATTTGAAACCTGCAAAACTACTTTGTCCTGGAAAAACAAACAACATAAGACATCAATAGGTCTACCTCTTATAAATGGTGACCTTGTCCGGCAGAGATGCAAGCTTCTGCTCTATAGTGTCGGCAAAGAGCTTTGGGGTCATGTGATTGGCCGGGGCTTCCATCAGCCTTCTTGCCAGATTCTGTCCTTCTCCATATAAAACTCCTCTTTCCCAAGCAGCAGTGTCAGAGCTAGACAGAATATACACTTTATCACATGTAAGAGACAAAACATTTTAATAAAAAATAAAAGTTAGCAATTTCAAGTACAGTGGAACCTTGGAACTCGAGCGCCTCTTAACTCGGACACGGGATGGGTCTGTCGCATTTTTTTTTTACTCGTACCTCGACCAAAATCTTGGAACTCGACAATTCCTGCTAAAACTTGTAGGGATGGAGAAGCGTCTCCCCTCCCAAACAATAATCGCCCCACTCCCCTCCTCCCCACCTGCCACTTCCAGTAAGCCATCAGCTCACCTCAGTACAGGTAACGTGCTCAGAAATTGTCATTGATTTCATGTTTATTGCTTTTGTATGTGTTCTTTTTCATGTGTATTAGTTTCATATTGATTTATTAATGCTTTTTCTTATTAGTTGGGTAGGTACTGTAGATAAGTTTAAATAGACCATCAATTGGGGGTCTTGAACGGATTCAAAACGCAACTCGACCAGCCTTCTGGAACAGAGTTTGTTCCAAAGTCCAGCTTAATTACTAATAATACTGTTAGTTTTCAAAAAAAAAAAAAAAACATTGTTTGCATAAAGGTCCTTAATACAAACAAACAAATAAACATGTCTTTAAATGCATTAATCCTTTAAATCAGTTTCCCAATCCGGTCCTTGGGGACCCAAAATCGGTCCACGTTTTTGCTCCCTCCCAACTCCCTGCCAGACAATCCATATTATTGTTCCCTTCCAGGAGCTGAGATTGGGAAGCTCCTGGCTTTACGATACAGGACAAAAAAGGCTACTATAGATTTTAATCATTTGATGGCAAACCGCAGAGTATGTTATGCATATTAAAAACGAACCCAACTTTTCATTCACATACAATTCAACCTCGACAGCAGGTACTGACAGTGTGATCTATAGCAGTGTTTCCCAATCCGGTCCTCAGGCATGCCCAGGCCATGTTTTTCCTACCTCCCAGTTCATGGGCTAAAATGTGGACCATCTGTGCGTCCCCAAGCACCAGATTCGAAAACACTCATTTAAATGATGTGAACTTACTTGCCATGTAGCTGAGTTTTGACCGCAAACTTTTTCTTCCGCTTAAACTCGTCGTATTCGAAGAGACCGAGTACAGCACCCTCCGCAGCCGCCTGAGCATCTCTGCAGGGGTCCACCTCCACCAGTGGGACCTCCAGGTCCTGCAGAGCCCTGCAGCCAGCTGACACAACCAGGAAGGTCCCTCAGTCATCTGCAGCTTCTATGTCACCCCATGCTGGATCTGTTCCCATGCTTTCTGAAGCCAGGATAACTTTATGAAAGTTAACCTCTGAGCAAGCATACCTCCTAACTGATATTTAAATGATCATACAAGTCAATCCTAAAGGTCCACATCCAGAACCTGTCCCAGGCACTAATAGCACAAGGCACCATGGTGGACTGTCAGTCTGCTATTGAGCCTCCCATATTGTACACGCTCCGGTAAATGCAAAGGTCAACTTGGGGACACCAATTCACCAGACCTGGGTGAACCACCCTGTAACCATGGTGACAAATCAGGGCTACAATGACACCCCACAGACAGACAAGTCAATTGAAGTGAACTTTACTGTCATATTACCTACATAAGGCAGTATAATATATGAAATTCCATTCCACAACCACGACGCAAAGGGCTACACATATATACAAACACGTACTGTACATGCACTTTAAATACGGTGCAATGTCACAGTGCACAGCTCGGCTAAAATATTGCCTAATAATAATCATACCTGAAACAGCAGCTCGAATGTTCTCCTTGGAGATGTCCCAGTTCTCCTTATCGCATATTCCTGGCGCATTTTTACCGAGCCCAACAACAACCACACTGGGGAATTCCTAAAACAAAGGTATATGTAACATTCACATAGTTTATCTCGGTTGAACTCTAACATGAACATTTTTGAAGAGAAACACTGTAATACTGTATTTGCAGTTTAACAAATACTGCAGACAAAAACATAGCACAGGTGTAAAGCATTGGATGCATTGATTTAAAACGGTTTATTGTATACCTCATGAATTCCAAAAAATACTCGGCTTTTTCCTTTTTTGAGAGGTGGTCCAGATCTAAAAAACAACAGTTCTGGTAAGACTACTGAATACATCTGGATCAATTATTCAAACGTAATTGTGAGGATGGTAATTAACTCACATCGATAGCAGCTCTCTCAGCCTTCCCGAGAGCGATCTGTCAAAGGTCTCGGCAGCCTCTGTGAACCGCAGATTTTCATCTTCTTTTTCTTTTTCATACACGCCAAGGACCAAGCCCTGTGAATATAATTTTGTGTCATTCAGGTACTACTTACTTTATGCTTTCTATCCATCCATTTTTTGTACCAACACGACACTCTAATCATTTCTAAACTCACTACCTGACTACTGGTACATAGGTAGGTAACTACACTTAAATACCGAACTATATAACTATATTATCTTGCTACAAAAAATAACGGAATGATTAAACTTACTTTTTTCTCTGCCTGTGTGTTTCGCGATATGGAGAAACGTCTGCAGTTGTGCCTGAATACCGTAGTTAATATTCTTTTTCTAAAGGAAATCATTATCATTCGCATAATACTTTAACACGAAAAGGAATTGAAATTTTTTATAGACATGTAACCACGTGTCCTACGCTACAGAGATCGTAAAACGCACCGTTCTCTTACGTCATCAAAAAGCGACACACGTTGTTAGAAGTCCTTGCAAAATTATCGCCATAGCATTATACACATACCTTGTTCAGAATGCAGACTAACCTCACTTAATGTGAGCTGCATCGGTTTTATTTTTATTCAATGATTTTTTAAATAAAAATCCTTTGCCTTTATCACAGCAGCACAGATTCACAGCCTCCTTTCCAGCAATTTTTGGAAATAACTTGTGTCCTAAGTCTACCAGCACCTTTTCAAGGATGCAAACAATTCTGTCTCATTTGCTAGATGTTCACTTTAAACTTCCAACTCATCCCTTGGATGAACTTTCATCCATCCACAAGACCTGTTCTCAATCGTGAATATCCAGTGTTTGTCTTGTTTAGCCTGTGATAGTCTCTTTTTCTTGCTAACACCACAAAGTAAAGATTTTCTGACAGCAACTCATCCATGCAGTCCAGCTGCTCTCAGTCTTTGCCTGATTGTTTTAAGATACTGGATTCCCTCTGTTCAAATTAATCACAGACCTCCAAGGTCATCTTTCGATTTCTTTTGCACATCACAACCAAGTGTTGATCTTCAGCCTTTGATGTCACTTCCCTTGCCCCCAGACCATTTCTGGTCACTGGTGCTTCCTGTCAACCTTTTTCTCTGTATAGAGTAGGTCACTCCATGCTTAGAAACATTTAACTTTCTGTCTATTCGGCGATGGGGAGAACCCTTCTGCACTTAAAACTTTGATTTGAGCTCTCTGATCAACTGTTAGCTGTACCTTTCTAGCTAGTAAACATAAAAAAGCAAATATTCATCAAAAATTCTGACATCAGTTGTGATACAGTACAACAGAAGATTGACACGAGGAGCAGACAGTGCATTAAACATCTCACAAAACAATCTGGGACAAGGCAGACATGTGGTTTAGTTTATTAAGACACAATCAGGAGAGGCCAAGAGCAGATCCAGTTCGGACATTAGTAAGTAGAATTCCAACACAAAGTGAATGTCAATGCACTAAAGACAGACCTGATTTGTCTTCAAAACCAACACTTTCAGCCTTTGTAGCTAAATAATTTGTTACTACAAGCTATAAAATAATGAATAACAGTCAGTTACATTTGTTTTAAGTATTTCTGACATTTTCTTGTAATGAAAGTTTAACAAGGTAGTGTATTGTTTATTTTTTATTAAATCTGGGGGGCTGGGGGGGGCAGAATTCTGGCCTGTAACGTATACACAGAACTGTATCTAATAAAATCAGAATACTGCTAATTCCCATGAGCTTGTGCTAGCTTTTCCTAGTCGAGTCTTCTTATTTGTACTTATATCTAATCTCAGTATAAGAAGTCTTCAGCTGTGACGCTTGGTTCATCGGGCTTCTTAGTTCGTATTTTTGGAAAGTGGATTTTACTCATGGCTACAACAATAAAATTTGCCCCATGAGTTGCAGTGCTGGCCACACACAGCCAGAACGAGAAGTCGTATTCTTCCTCCAGAACAACAAATCGAAAGATGTCCTCCTTGAAGTTCGCCACTCTCTCCGTGAGACGGTGCTGGTTTACAGCTGCAATGAAGCAGACAATGCCGAACATTCCAAACGCACCTGGAAAGAGCAGAAACGGCTATGAAACCTTCCTGTGATTAGCCATTTAAGGGGGTTAATACACGACCGTTTCTCTGCAGTATTGCATGAGGGCGTATCTGCAGTGGTTTGATGTTTTGACATAAGATTTTGGGCCAGGAAAACAAACATTTATTTTGGTCCACGTACCTGCAATAAAATTCCACAAGTATAGTCCCGGAGGCCCTTTAATAGACTGATATGGAATTTTTCGTGCATTATAAATGCAGAATGCTAAACTTACAAATGAAAAACCAATGGCAACAAAAAGGAATAAGATGATAATCACGTGAAGGCCACCATTCAACTTCTTCACAAGCCTCGGGAATACTGAAAAAAAAAACATGCAATGTCACACATACTTCAGTGTAATGTTTATCGATATGGTCAACATGTTGCTATATTTGTGACTGTATTGTTATGCAAATAATAGCAAGTAATATTGTATGTTATAGATGTTGTGATGATCACCAAATTCTTTCCATTTCAAGAATAATTATTCTTTAGAATGTCTTTTCAGTTAGCAGTCATCACAATTGAAATTGTCAATCTTTATAACAATAACAAATTAAAATGACTACATAATGTACAGCTACACATTGCACAAAATTACAACAAATAACTTACTGTAGATTTTGGACCGCCTGCTTCCCAGACCACATCTCCATATTTTGCCCCCTTGGAACAGCCCAAAATATATGTCACCGATAAACTTGTCCAGTTCAGGATCTGACGCATTGACCAGATCAGCACCAGTCTGGCATAAGATTTTCCCAATTACCCACTTCTCAGTAGAAAGCGCCACGACTGTCAGGACAACTGAGGCAATGTTGAGCAGAGAGGCGAAGGAAAACGTGATCTTCTTCCAGATCCCAGGCATTTCATTGTTTATGAAAGCCTGACCACATGTTGCTTGGGTGTAATATGATGCAATGTGCAGCCAGCGTTTGGCATTCTTGCACCGTTGTCCTAACGATCCTGTTTTCAAAGTTTTCTTAAGATCATTGCAGTGCTGTTGTCTAAATTAAGAAGGATAAAAATTAAAAGACAGCTTAGTAAATTTAAACGGTGTATATGCCATTGTGAGACCTATAGAGATGGAGTCTATCAGAGGAGGGATCTTGTGGCAGGGGGAAATTCTAACCCTTGTATTCCATCCAATAGTGTAAAAGCTCCTCCTCCCATTTTAATCAGTTGGGCTAAATGCGCTGGGGACTGACATTGAGAATAGCATTAAAACTATCTCATCCAATTCCCTAAATTTACAGATATGTTTTACAGAGTCGCCAGTTATGCGGATGACCTGTGACACATGTTGCAGCATGACATTCATGCAAAGGTCATTCACCAGCGTGGAGAGCAATTCTTCCGGACCACAAAGCAGAAGGCTGCGGAGAGCACGCGCAGGTCGCAAGATCGGGATTAATGACGCACAGAGCAAATTGCGTCAGGGGACAGGCAATAAACTTGTATGTTAATATTATTTTGTTCAAAATCTCATTTGCATCAATCTCCTTATTTTGTTCAAAATAATATTCTCCGTTAATCTTCATTATTTAATTACCTTTCTGTATAGGCGTTTTATAAACAGTGCCATCTTACCGCATTTTAACTGTTAATTTGAGTTGATATGCGTAAAAAAACAACATGTATTGATAATCAGACAAGACAACTAACAAAAGTATAGTTCAAATAAACCGATACTCAGAAAACTACAAATATGAATGCCCCAAGTTCACAGGATAACGTTGTGCACACGTGGGTGAGTGCGCGGGTCCAGCACGCATGCGTGAGCCGGAGCTGCGGCCAGGTCCCGTTGGTGGGTGAGACGGGTGCTGCGCATTTAATCGTGGTATCTGTGAATGAAGAGGGTCTAGGTGGGAATGGCAGCTGCTGAAGCCCATCGAGTCATCGTCTACGGAGGAAGAGGGGCTCTCGGCTCTGCGTGCGTGCAGTATTTTAAATCTAAAAGCTGGGTGAGTCAAAGTAGAATGAAAAAATCCTTTCACTTGTCATTATTTTACTTATGTTGTAATTCTTTATTTTTGTGTAGTGATTTACTTCCTATATTTCATTTAAATTGCATCAAATCAGACAATACTAATTATTAGTGCCTAATTAGTTGTACTTTAGAATCGGCAGAAATCTAATGCACACGGTGACAGGCCCGTTAAAAGTGTGTAAGTTGCACAGTGTGCACGGTGTGTTTATTTGCATCAATCTCCTATTTTTTAAGTGGGTAGCCTGCGTGGATGTGGCCGCTAACGAAGAGGCAAACGCCAACGTGCTTGTCAAGCTGACGGACTCTTTCCCTGAGCAAGCTGAACAGGTTCTGCAGCCTTTTCACGTATCCAAACTTGATAGTTAACTGTCTTGCATTTTGCCATAAAATCCAAATCAACAACCGGCGATCGTAAAAAAAATATTTGTTTTTTTTTTGCCATCGATCTGCCTTACAATTTTAAAAAGGAGCGTGTGCGCTAATAGCTAAAACATAAGGAAATGCTTCGCTTTATATCTCCATGTGCGTCGTATCAGTTAACTTTCGGACACATTATATTCCCCTGCAACAGGTGACAGCCGATGTCTCTCAGTTGCTGGGAGGGAATAAGGTGGACGCCATCCTCTGTGTGGCAGGAGGGTGGGCAGGAGGGAGCGCTAAGGCCAAAGGTAAGTTGCTCTGCTCAGGAGGACTGGGAGATCTAACCAGTGCTTGTAACCCTAGACAAGGCATGATGCTGTACGGTAGATCCACAGCAGAGCTGAGCGGTGCCTTCTGCGAATCTGTTTTATCATTGACTTTCGGTGGCCAGATCTTCAGGCTGATGTGTCCCATCGCTTATTCTGCTTCCTGTCCTGTTTTCACAAGCGCTGTACAAAAACAGCGACCTGATGTGGAAGCAGAGTGTGTGGACATCAACCATCTCCAGTCATTTGGCCACCAAACACCTAAAGGATGGGGGTCTTCTAACCTTGTCGGGCGCCAGGGCCTGTCTTCAGGGAACTCCCGGTAAGATCAATTTTATTAACGTTTGCCGGTAATAAAACTCAATTACACGGATGCGTTTGCAGTTATCAGTGAGGCAGATTTTTAAAATCAAGGCCATTTGTTTTGTGAGGTTGAAGGTTACTGACATCCACACTGACTAAACAGGCTGAACAAATGAGCTTGTGCAAACAGACAGGGAAAGAAGGGCCTTGTCGTTTTCCAGGAAATTTAAAACGGTGAATCTAAATTACTTACCTTCAGTATCTGCATCTCATAATTTTATACCAGGAATTGTCATAAATGTGTGAAATTCATCCTTCCATATTCCTTACTCACTTTTTTTATTGATGCGTTGTGAAGTGTAATGTGATTATTCATTATTTTAAAATAAATAAATAGTTATATTTGCATGCAAAGCTGTGGAATGAGTATTTTATTAAACAGAACTCGCCGTTTACAAAACATTTGAGATTTATAGCTGGATTAAAATACGTAAAATGTTGCTTATTACAAGAAATCCCAATTTTTAGCTTATTGTTTTCCTTCATATTGTAACAATAGAATTTTTCCATTTGACAGTTCCACAGGTAAAACTTTTACAACTGTTTTGTAGCACTTTATAATTTTTTTAAAAGCTTGTCATAGTGTGTATCACTTTTTGTCCTCATTTTCATGCAAGTATATAAATCTATATCAATTATAGGTTACAAATATACATGAATCCCATATCTGTATCCTAATATTAAAAACTGAAGTGCGGAATGTTCTATAGCTTTCTATAGAGATGAGTGCCTCGCCCCTCAATCTCATTGGTCAGTCAGATTAGGGTAGTTCTTTGTCTGCATTGTTAAGTGATTAAAAATGTTACCCAGAGGGTAAACTGTAACTGAAACTGTGCATGCTGGTAATTGATTCCAGGTTGCTGAGCCAGTTGGAGGCGGAGCTTAAGCACTCGATGTTGTTACGGCTGTTTCCCTCCTGTTGAAAATTAGAAACAGTGTTACACATCTGCTGTATATATATATACACTTTAGCTTTGTTGTGTTATGGTTGGGATCTTTTGGGATGTAAATCATTTTAAGACATAAGAAGGGTATCTACCTTCATCATTCAAACTGGTAACGTTGCTGAGCTCTGCCTGTCCAGATTCTGCCTGGTAATGAGCGATCCTTTTGCAAAGCTTTGGCTTAGGGGGTGAACTTGTGTTTGTTTGGTTGCCTCCTGTGATTCCCTTCTCAGCTCTTGGGCTCCCCCTGCAGGCATGGTTGGCTATGGCATGGCCAAAGCTGCAGTTCACCAGCTCTGCCTCAGTCTGGCCGGGGAGAACAGTGGACTGCCCTCCGGTTCTGCGGCGGTGGCGATCCTGCCGTGAGTACTGGGAAGCTGTGGGCATGTCACCGCCGGCTCCCTCTGCTGGTCAACTGTGTTAGTTATTTTTTGATTTATATGTGGCCTCAAGTATTATAGTCAGCTTTAAAAAAAAAAAAATCCACGTCTTCCTTTGTGGTCAGTGTGTTGTTTTTTTTATGGGTTTTTTTTAATAGACGTTTTTATACATCTACTGTCACTTCAAAGCACTTGCTGTAATTTTGTAATAATTTCTGAAAGTTTGAAGATCGTGTTTCAAACGCATTCTTTAGTCCTCTTCTCTCTTGGCTCTCACATGAGCCTAGCACATCTGTTTAACATTTCAGGAGCGATTTTGCGAGAGTTAGTCAGAAAAGGGCTGAAGTGAAACAAACGGGAGATGTTATTGTCCTCAGATTCTGAATTATCGACCTTTGCCTCTTACTCTTCGACTTTAATGTGAAACAAAACTGAGTGCATATAAATTTAGATTCCCCTATAGAGGGATTTTTATATATATCCAAGCAAATAAGAGGCGGAACCAGCTGATCAGATGTATTGGTCCTACCTCCTCTACAATCTGATTGGTTCTCTCTCTGAACCAATCATTTTTTGTGCTGCCCTCAGAACATTTTTGTGTAAGTAAAACTCCCACAAGTCCTTCTTATTACTGTCATGATTGGCTTTGTATGCCTATATATTTTTACTTTGGAATAGTACATCGCACTTTAAACTCCTGATGATTAACGTTTTTGCTTGTGAATAGCGCTCGACGCACAGATAAACACGTTGCACAAATGTTCATTTCAAACTTCACAGGCCGAAGGTTGATTATTTATTAACTTTATCTTTATCTTTAATCGGAAATGGTTTCATTGAACTCCCCGGCATGAAACACCTCAGGGCGTGTCGTTCCGTCTGGTAACTGCTGCGTGTGCCTTTGACAGCGTTACCTTGGATACGCCGATGAACAGAAAATCGATGCCCGATGCAGATTTCAGCTCATGGACGCCGCTGGACTTTGTGGCCGAGTAAGTGGGGGCCTGGCGCATGCTGAGCAGATAAGATGTGACCTGTTTTCATCCTGTGTACTTTGGACTTTTGAGTGGGTTGTGAGGCAGGGATTATAATGCAGGTGCATTGTTGTAGGTATTCTCTTGGGGGGGGGGGTTCATTTTAATTTAGAGGCAGAGTATCTGCATAAACCTATCCTTAAATAGTTCAGAGTCGATACTTTGTCATTTTCTAATTTGTGAACAGTGTTTTTAATGCATAATAGCTGAGGACCGAGGCACTGGTTTTAGGTTTTATTCCGTTATGAATTCATTTCTTTTTCTCCTTACTAAAAAGAATGATACTTCTTGTGTCCAGTAGATAATTTCTACTCAAGATGAGTACAGTAGATATGTCAATACTGGTGTTCCATAGTTGTTCTAGATAGAGATGTGCGTAGCTCATCTTCCTAATGTGTGGGAAAGACATGCATCATCTTTGGTCAGTGCCCGCTCACTGCCTGGCTGAAACAGAGGATTATTCGGCGATTTGATTAGGTTTTTAATGCTTCTGGGAGATGTTGGGAGAATTAGCTGTGGAGGATTAATTATGGGGGAAGAACGGCACCGAGGAGACAGCTGCTGCTGTGGACATGCCTGTCAGGATCAGGTTCGTCTCATCTCTTCCAGAATGTTCTTCAACTGGACCGTGGGGGAGGACCGTCCCAGCTCCGGGAGCCTGGTGCAGCTGGTGACAGCTGGAGGGAAGACGGAGGCCACCCTGGTGCAGAAGTGAAGAGGGGAGGGTGTCACCGAGGGGAGGGGAGCACTGGGGGCGTGCAGCTTCGGCCTAGTTGGGAGCCCCTACTCCGTGTCTCCCCGTGCCGTAAATGTAGTCGGCTTGTTTACTTTGTCCTTGTTTCTTAATGTTGCACAAAAAAACAGAGAAAAATCCTATCCAGTGTTACAGTGGATACTTTCTTGTGGAGGGGCGTGTCTGTTGTACGCTCTTCCATAGGAGTCAGCTATCATGTGTCATTAGAAGACCGTGTTGTTTTAAAAGTCCCGGTGCCTCTTATTCTTTCTGGGGAAACAGTCTTTGTGTCCATTTCGCATCGTGCCGAATGTGTAGCAACTTTGCTAATAAAAAAAAAAGCAAAGAAATCGTCTGATTAAGGCTGATAATGGTTTCTTATCTGTAGTCTGAGTGAGGTTTTATTTGAAATGTGACCATAGGCCAGTGACTTGTATGCCTTGGGGGGAAAAAAAAATTGGTATACTCAAATTCAGATTTACTGATGCAGTGTAGCCACATTTATCACAAGGGGGCGCACTCGAGTAAAGCACAAATTCCATCTTGCTGCCTTTGTTAGAAAAAATATGGATCGTTAAAAAAATGGGTGTTGCTGACAGATTCGGTTATCATGATTTTGTGATTTACACAACACCATACACCACTAAAGTCTTCATACACAAAAGCTGTAGTGAAGTACCTCTCCCCTTTAGAAGAGTGTTAACATTCTGTTATCTCTAAAACCCAAAACGATCATATAATGTATTTTAACACGCTTCTCTTCACTGTGTAGTACAAGCAGGGCGTCTCCTCACACTGTGTAATTAAAGTCAAATCGCATTACAGATGGAATAAAAAAATGTAGTGGGTAACATGATCATTTTTTGAATTGAGGGCATGGCTGTTTCCTGTGGATTCCTGTGCCAATTTCTTTAAAAGGTGTGTTTCGCCCTCTGTACAACAGTTTAAAGCCATAAAACAAATACCACATCACACGTATTACCTTCACCAATAAGTGCTACTCTTTACAATTAGATTTTTACCGTTAAATCTCTACAATTCAAAACTGCTGCCTAGTTCATATTTGATTTTTCACAATTTCCCATCCAGTAACTCCCACAAAAAATAAAAAAAAAATAGCAGTTATTTATCTTTAGGTTGAAGCTCACCTTCTGTCAATAATTCAGTATATAATTTGGGGTGAGATTCAGTTGTTTGACTGCAGAGATCATTGTTATATTCATTTAAGGATGTGAGATGGATTCGGCAGGTACTGCATTGATGGCCGCGGCAAGTCTGAGCCAGAACTAAGATACTGGCTGCCATAAGCCTCTGAGAGTTAAATTCAGATGCGGGCTGCAGGCAGGGGTCGTCAGCAGTGCCTACAAGGACCCTTGAGTGCCGGCATGCTCCTCCACATGCAGTGAATGCAGTCACATCACATGATCTCTGTCGTCGTCGTGGAGATGGAAGTCTGGTGTGGTGGAAGGAGAAGGAGGGGCCTAAGGGGAAAGGCCACGCCCTCAGGTGTTGCTGAAGGTAGGCCAGAACGACTTGACCAGTCTGATTAGTGGGCCGATATCCCTGTGTCTCACCTCCCACTCCTCATAATGACATCCACTGCCGTTTCCAGAATGACTGTCCAAGGACAATTTCACTGCAACCCCTTTGTAACCTCTGTTCAGGTTTCAGAGCTTCTCTGAGGCAAACCAACTGAAGTATAAAAAATTTGTAACACTACTCGATAGGACACAAATAATACAGTATTGTACTATTACTTATCCATTAATTAACCACAAACTTACACACTGATCTCATGTTAATTCATCATTTATGAATCATGACATACCTTTATCTCAAGCAGTTACTATGTCTTAATTTTGTTAACCTTTGTGAGGTACTGAAGGAACAAGTCATGAATAACACAAGTGAAATACTGATCTCACGTTTGTTCATCATTAATGAATCGTGATGCGTATTTTACCTCAAGTAGCAACTAAATTTGTTCATGATTTGTACTTCAGTAGTATTGGTGCCCCATCAAGTAAAGTGTTACCAAAGAATTTAATGACTACCTTAATTATAAAAGTTTATTTTTGATTCGCAAAAGAAAAGTGTCTTTTTTGTGGCTGATTGTAAAACCTAAATGATTTTTTCTTCTCAGTTTTGGTTTCACTTTACTTCAGTGTTGACATGTGAGACCTGGTCTGTTTGTGGGGTCTGTATCTCCACTCCATCGTTTCTGAACACAAGGGTCAAGTCTGTCATCTCCATTCAGAACCAAACAGCTGTGGATAACAGTTGGAAATCTCGGTCATGCGGAATATTCTTTAACAAATATTGTTTTATCTCTGTATGAGATATTTTTAAATGAACTTTTCATTAGCGTCAGTTCAGTTTGTGTTCTCATTCTTTATTCATTTACACATTAAACCGTGGTAGAAATAGTCATTTCTTATCATGTATATTATCTTAGAATTTCTGTCCTAGTTAAAGAGTTTAATGTTCTGTTACTTAGATAAGCTCATGGAGCTGCTTATATACCTTAAATTGCCTTTGATTATAGCTTCAGACAAATAAATATTTCAAACTCTAAGGCAACAGTTTTTTTTAGAATTGTACTTTTAGAACTGACAGCATTTATAGGTCATAGACTCCAAAAATGTGGAAAACCAAGCACACATCAGTTTCTTTAAGACAGACAAACTTCTCTAGGCATTACAATTAATTTAAATATGTATTATCCCTCGTTTTACATGGTCTGCAGATACTGAATTACATGAAGCCTCAGTTGCTAAGTACCCCTGTAGGGTTGAAACCAATACTGCAGATTGGTGTTTATCAAGCAGCACAGTGTTTCAGAAGAAAAAAGCTTCACATGTATTTTCCAACGTCCATAGCTGGTTTCAGACCCCCTGCTTCATTTTATAGCTGCATAGGGGAAAAGCTAAAAATACAACAAAAACATTTCATGTCATTAATTGGGGGGGGGGGGGGGGGGGGGAGAAAAAACGAACTTGCTAATGAAATTAGATTTTTTTTTCTGACACTGATTAAACTTTTAGATGGAACAATTTGTAATGAATAATTAAATAACATCCACACCAGAATCCAGCTGGAGAGCATGTTTTTAACGGTTAATCTAATCTATTATAAATATAAAGTCTTCACCCATTTCCAGCTATTCAAGTTCATAAAACTGAGGGCACAGTGCAGAATTGTACTATTGTGGTTATTCATGTCTACTTTTAAAGGATATTATTGCATATTTACAGTTCAATATTCAAAACTAATATATCATGTCATATCTAGAGCTTAATGCTGCAGTAATTAGATTTACTTATTTATAGATTTACTGTTGATGGACTGATGTTCATCTCCAACAAAATGGCTCATCATTGTGATAATATTAGATTCTCATTATTGTGTATTATTCATGTTAAGGGTTAAGTCTAAAAAAAAACTGGTTGCTGTGTGGAATCCATTGAGAGGAACTCATACAACATCCATGCAACAAGGCTATGCCGACGGCATCTCAGAGCCAGCATTGGTGTATGGTGGGTGTATGGTCCTCAGCCTGGTGCTAAGGAGCAGCTCTCAGCCCTGGAGACCCACTTCAGAGGGGGACCAGCTTCAGCTGTCTATGCTGAACATATAACCAGCCAAAGGTAGAGCTCAGCTTATTACGTGATTGCCTAGGGCAAGGATTCCCAAATAGGGTCTTGCAAAACACTGGTTGGAGGTTGCAAGATAACCTTCAGGAAATGTTCACGAAGTTTAAAAATGTGAAAAAAAAAATCGATTTTAAAGCTAACCGCCAATGGGAGTTTTACTTACGGAAAAATGTTCTGAGGGCGCCGTGAAAAATGATTGGCGCAGAGAAATAACCAACCAGATTGTAGAGGAGTTGGGTCCAACCAATCAGATGTCTTGCTCCCGCCTCTTCTAGTTGCTTGAACACACCTCCTCTACAATCTGATTGGTTATCTCTCTGTACCATTCATTTTTCGTTCTGCCCTCAGAACATTTTTCCGTAAGTAAAACTCCCACAAGCACCAAAAGCGCAACCGCAACCGAGTGCGATAAATTTATGTAGGAATCAGTCCTGGTTGGCGAAAGGTAATTTTAGCGCTCGTGAGCTAAAAAGTCTGGGAAGATATGGCCGAGGGCGCCATCGTCTGAGGGGTGCCAACTTAGCAAGCCGATTCCGCGTTGTCTCAGACGGGGAGCACTAGCAGTGAAGCTCACCTAAAGCGCCACATGTTTCTGGCCACTGAATCATGTCTGGAACATTTCCAGCTTCCCAACAATGACCTCACTGGTGGCTGTTACATGGCTTCTCTTTTATTAACGGTTTTTATTAATCTCTGCTACTCTAGTTGTCTTTTTCTTTGCTCGCACCCAGTGATTCTACCTTTTATCTCACAGAAATCAGCCTACACCATCTACATGGTGAATTCTCAACAAGAAAACTGTCAGTGAAATTAAACAAGGTAAATAAGTATTTCATGTGCATGAAAGACCAAGGCAAAAGCTGCTGCATCTAGTATATTTTTTTCTTAGTTTTTGTTCTCCAGCAACAAGCGCAATGTCTTAGTCTACCACTAGATGGAGCTGCCTATTTAGGGACTTGATTTTTGTAAGGAGTATGGTTTTGACTGACATTTATACTTCACGGTAATTAGTTTTCCCGGGAAAACAAATAATATTTTGCTCACATATAAATTCCAGTGGAGGACACTGTGTCAAACTTGTGCATGCACCGGGTAGACTTTTCCAGTGGCTTCCAATATTGCATCATCTTCAGTGCCCAACGTGGGTCCGCTCTCTTGTATTGATGAATCTTCAGTGAAGCCGTCCGAAGCAGACCTGTGTGAATGCTGCAAATGAATGTTTCATCTGACTGCACCGGTGCACACTGTGAAAGGCCAGCGCTTCCAGAGCATTATGCATATCAAACTACCACTGTAAAAAAAGAAAAAAAAAACACAAGTGTAAAATAAATCTCAAAATGTCACAACGTGCCACATATAATAGGTAAAGTACAAACCAAATTTATTAGAAATGTGCCCAAGACATGCTACAGCATGAAGAAAAATGAATCAAGGCTCATTGGATCTCTCAGTGGGTTGGAATTTGACCACTGCCTGGAAATATTCCTCTTATTGGATATGTGACTCCACAGATCATAAGGTAGATGTCATTATATTTGGGTTAAGCATACGTTGTGCATTGTGTGTGCACTGACATTATTGCAAAATAAAAACTTTAAAGTAAATTCCCTTAATGGTTAAAAACATTGTCGTCTTCATATTCACATCAAAGTTTTCCATGATGCATTTGGTTGCATCTCCCGCCTCGGAGCAGAGAGATCTTCAGAAATCCTGGGCATGCTCAGATCGGCACAGATCAGGGCCACTGTACAAAGACAGTTATGGACCCTCATTGAGCGTTTCCTACATTAAGTGTTTAGCTGTGTAGAGGCTGCAGTCCTATAAGCGAAACAAAGGGTTAATAAACAAAACACTCTCATGATATGAGCAACAAAGAAGTGTAAACAGGAGGCCTGGACTGTCAGCCATCCCATCATAAGATCAGTCGGTACCAATGTCCAGAAGTGGAAAGTTCAAGTCCAGAAAGTACAAATCCTGGCCAAAGTTTTGTTTCAACCAATCAGTTGAGTACAAAGAGTCACAGTCACAGAGTATGTAGCTGGTTGGTTGAAACAAATCCTTGGTCTAGATTTGTACTTTCTAAACCTGAACTTTCCACCCTTGCCAGTGTCTCTGCTTCTCATGAGGCTAGTGTAGGACCTGGAACTCCAGAAACGCACTGCGGCCACCCTGCAGGCTGGCCTCCTGAGAAGTTCCTGAAGACCAGCTTAAGCTGGACCATGCTTTTCAGCTTCGGACTCAAAGGCTCGTGACACGATAATGGGCTTCTCCCTATATGTACGACGCAGGTCAAGGGGTGAATTTCAGGTTCCCCTTCCACGGCAAGCCTCTTGAGAACTGCATAGCTTGGGGGCACATAAACCCAGTCTTTTCTCCAGCGATGGTTTGGTGAACCCTGGGTCAGACCGAAGGCTTTTCTACTTGTAGCCAGCTGAAAAGCAGCCATTAGGCAGCCTGGGACTCACATAGCACGACCCCTGCCACACGGTTCCCTCTCCCAGCACAATAAGCCAGTGTGGCTGGTGACCTGGGGAGCACAGAATTGAAGTGTGTCGCTCTTCAAAGTGGAACAGAAGAGAAAGAATGTCTTCGATCACATTCTGATATGTAAAAAGTGACAGAATGTTCGATGCAATCTGTAATGAGTTATGAATTAAATTTCTACATCCTTGGCACGGTTACATATGTATGCTGCTGCAGTTCGGTAACAAGCGATATAAAACAAATTCCATCTTTAAATGAGGTAATTGTGTTCTCGGTGATAAATTGGGGTCGTAAAAACCACCTTTGATCAATTGCAAGAAATTTCAAAATTAAATTTAAATTTTTAAAAACTGTGAAATTATAAAATTAATTAATTTTAAATATCTGGATTGTAGTTTTGAAGTCAGAACTTTCAATCAAATTCACCAAAATAGTACGTTCACCTCTCTCTCATTAGATTTTATTTATTTTTTGTTTTCGGTGGTAAAAAGCAAGGAAAATCAATACACAGACAAAAGAAATGTTTTTTTTTTCTGTGTATCTAATATAGAAATCTATCCCCTTATACCGAAAAAGTTGAGAGCACTGCATGAAATGAGATTACAATTAGACATACCTTCATGGTAATGATCACATACAATCATTGATTTCTGCACTACAGCATCTTGACAAATTTCGGCTTATTTTCCAACATTAAACTGGTTTGTACTCCCAGTTTGTAAATACTGAAGCACATATTTCAATGTCCACTCAGCTGCTGTAGTCTCTTAGCAGCAAATTAGTCAGCTGAATGAAGCTTTAACATGGGGTGGAAGATTAGTTGCGTGGTGTTTAAGGTCATGAACTCAGAGCCTGAAAGTTGCCAGCTCATGTCTTGGAAGTTGCACAATTTTTGTACCACTGAACGGAATATATAGCCTGGGTTTTAGCAATAAAATATTTACTTGTGGTGCAACTCTGGATAAAACATATCAGCAAAGCAATAAAATACTGATTAAATAAGCTCAATAAAAATTAATCATTAATAGTTATCCATAACCTAGGTGATTTAAAATGATAGCTTATTTAAGATAACCATGTATAAACACTCTCTTTTAAAAATTTGTATTTGCGTAAGTTAAGTCTTCATCCAAACCATTAGTGCCAGCCTGTGCTTTGTAAACATCAGGTCTACCTGGGAAAAATCTCAGGGAAGTTTGAACAGTTTGAACATGTCAACAGTCGCAGGGAAAGTGAATGCATTTTTTAAAAGCAGAATTGCAAAAAATTAGAAAACCTTCTTAATGCAAAATATAGTTTGAAAAGCAACCTCAGACTGCCTTATATTGAAATTCTGCAAACAGCTCCGCTGAATGTTTGTGAAGGTCATGATTTGTACATGGTCAATATGTTTTTATGTTGACAAACTTATGCCGAATTGACTGAGGCAACGTCCCATTGGTCTGACAAAAGCTAAAACGGGCACCCTCAATTAGTCAATGACTTAATATTTCTACCTTGTGAGACCTTCCAAAACACATTTAAACTTCAACCTACCTGATTCAATTCCTTGCAGTAATACCAAAACTGTTTAGTCAGTTCCACATGAGCTTTTTCTGTCCTCGGTTGTGTTGGCATATTCACAATCACCAGAGCAGAGAGTTTCTGGGGCACAATACAGTGTGGCATGCAGAAATGCAAATACACTGACACCAAGTACACAAAGTGCATCTGTAATTGTTCCCGTGTTCTTCCAGACTCACCGCTGCCGTTCCACATGCTACACTGGGAATACATCCTGCTGTCCCCCCTACCCCCCCATCTTCATTTACCATGATTATGTTATCAGGCCAGCCAGGCAAAAGGGTGGAGCAACTAATTTCAGAGCAGGATTAGGTTGAAATAACGAGGTCACCAAGTTGAGGTTGCCATGGTAACGCCACATCTAAGAACACAGGATGTGGCTGTAGAGTAATACAAGCTTGGAATCTTTGTTTTTTATTGGCTATTTTTTTTCATTGTGAAATATATTTAAGCAATTGAAACATTTTTCGAAGAACTCTTTGCTAGTTACTGTAAGTGGGTTATTCTTCTGTTCTTATAAATGGCATTTTCTACAGCAGTATTAGCTATATGTGGGAATTTCCTTACAGCAGTCTTATACTCTGACAGAGTGCTCTGTCGAAGTGAAAAAAAAGGAAAAAAGAAAAAAAAGTTATTTTGCATATACATTTCTCAATGGAAAAAAAATATCAATTTAAAAACATTTAACTGCTTTGGAAAAAATGACCAATGATATGAACAATAATAGTTACAAGAAGTCCTCTGTATAAGAATGTAGCTTGTGTCCTTAACTAAACAAATAACAATAAAAAAAAAACTGGGCAGGCCTGTTAAAACGGAAGCCCTCAGGTATCACCGCATGGACAGGAAAGTCATCACAGAATAACTTTATATTCCACTGCAGTAGATGAGACAGCAGTAGGAGTAAAAACCAAAAAGGATTTTGTTCCAAAGGAAAGATTTGATGCCCTGTTTTATTAATTCAGAATATTCAGTACTTTTAATGCATGCGATCTATAGTGTTGTTTTTCTTCGTTCTCTCATCACTTCTGTTTACATTCGATAGGGAAATTTACAGAAACAATGCAAGGGAGTTAAAACGTACGTGAAAGACTGTACATGGCATATTTGATAAATATATTCTCTAATTTTCAGATTTCATTACTCACAAAGGTCAAGGTTAGTCAAATATTAAATTTGCTCTAAGATGCCTTGATTGTGGCACAGTGCTAGAATAACAGATTATGGTTTAATAGAAAACTCACTGGAACGCATCCTTGTCATATTCTGCATCATTTCGGCAGTGTTTTCACTGGACTTTGGTGTATTATTTTGTATTTGGAGCCAGTAGCTTGCCATTGAA
Source organism: Hyperopisus bebe (assembly GCA_026777045.1). Classification (NCBI taxonomy): domain Eukaryota; kingdom Metazoa; phylum Chordata; class Actinopteri; order Osteoglossiformes; family Mormyridae; genus Hyperopisus; species Hyperopisus bebe. Next base: position 1,163,935 of record JAODJW010000050.1, read on the forward strand.
CTGATATATTTATCGCAGTTCTTGTTGTTTTCTATAAGCTAATAACTAAGTACTGCTTCTCTTTTTGATAATGTTATCTTTCACCATCATATAAGTTTAATGGCTGATTGTTTTCCATATATAGGTAACCGACGAGGATGGGATTCGAACCCACGCGTGCAGAGCACAATGGATTAGCAGTCCATCGCCTTAACCACTCGGCCACCTCGTCATCTGCTTATGCAATAAGCATGCTGGCTGTCTGTTATCCATGTATAAGCATGCTGACTGTCTGTTATACATGTATAAGCATGCTAGCTGTCTGTCATCCATGTATAAGCATGCTGGCTGTCTGTTATCCATGAATAAGCATGCTGGCTGTCTGTTATCCATGTATAAGCATGCTAGTCGCTGTTATCCATGTATAAGCATGCTAGCTGTCTGTTATTCATGTATAAGCATGTTGGCTGTCTGTTATCTTGCAATGAAATACTAAATTGATGTCTTAGGCTCTTTTATCATTCATTGGTATGCTGTGGCCCAATTGTAAATGCAGTTGCAATAATGCCACAATTACACTACAATATGATTACAATACTATGGTGACTGTAATTCTGTTGATATAATAATGAAAGATGTTCTAACATTATACTTTGGTTGATTTTGATGCTGTATGTCAGCTGCATTGCATATTTCGGCCCAAAGAACATTGTTTTTTCTGGCCACTCCATTTCTGTGACTAATGTTTAGGCAAATGATCCACAGATATAATACAATATAAACAGAATGAACTGTCCCCAGCCGCCGCAGCCTTGGTCTTCACATGGTTGAAGCAAAACAATATTCCCATTGTATTCCAACTTAGAAGGCCCCATTTTGGGAGCATTGAAACTTCATCAACAAAGGCTTTTTGAGAGACAGCATTTGATCCCTTCTTCTCTGTGCAAAACCCAGCGTAAGAGAGTGTCATTGTCTACTCTTGGGCTTTGGGGACCATGCAGACCAAGTTAAGATTCACACATTCGTATTGGAATGTAGATGTCAGACCTAGCACCGCTCCCGCTCCCTGCCGGCTCTCCAGATGTGGGAGATGCATATCAGGCCCCTGTTTAGCTCCATTCCCATGTTAGGGGCCATGCTGCAGTAAACAGACTAAGGCACAGCTGGAAGCCTGTAGAAGAGACTGATACTAATCTATTGATGGGTCCTAGAATCCCCCATTCGCTTACATCAGTGTTTCCCAATCCGGTCCTCGGGGACCTACAGCCGGTCCACGTTTTCGCTCCCTCCGAGCTCCCTGCCAGACAGTCCATAATATTGCTCCTTTGTATGGAGCTAGGAGGGAGCAAAACATGGACTGTTTATGGGTCCCCGAGGACCGGATTGGGAAACACTAGCTTACATGAAAGATTTCTGTTTAACCTGAAGGACCGTGTCTTCTCAAGCTGGCAGTACTGACAAAAGGATGCTGGAGAAGGTGACCAATACTGTCTCAGCACCTCATGGGTCAGAAATTCCTCGCCAACCAACTCCATTCTATTGCACTTGCTCCAAAAAAGTTGCTAATTATTATAATTATTATATTATTACATGGTTAGACATACACCAGACATATAAAACCATAACCATCGGTTATAATAAATATCCATTCTTGGAAAAAGGCTAAATAAATCTAAAAAGTTGGTGAATTTTTTTTTTTTAGTACCAGGTGCTTAAATATTTGATGAAACGCAGAGTCCAGAATTTGATAGGTCTTGCTAACGAGTGAATCCTCCAGGTCAGAACTCAGAAGTTCTGCTGCAGGAATGAGGCATCTTAAAAGTGTACCAGCATAAAATGTGCAAAAATATTGGAAGAAACCAGCAGGCCTGGGGTGGGGACACCCACACAAACTCCAGGAAAATGTACGAACTCCCCAGGAAGAAAGTTGTGGCTACAATCCAGCGACTACGTTCCCCTGCTACTGCAGCAGAATTGCTCCTGGGAGTTTTACTTAAAAATTTTCTGAGGGCAGAATGAAAAATGATTGGTTCAGAGAGATAACCAGTCTGCTTGTAGAGTAGGTGGGTCCCAGCAACTAGAGGAGGCAGGACCAACCAATCAGATATCTTGGTCCTGTCTCATTTAGTTGTTTAGACCCACCTCCTATACAATGTGATTGGTTATCTCTCTGAACAGCATAATCACAGGACAGCACAATCTGGAAATCTGTGGCAATTCCCAGTTTACATGTGAAAATGGGAGTGGAACTGTGAGGTCCCTCCCACCAGCAAAGGTATTCTCCACCTTCATGTGATTTCGATAACATGGATTTCCTGTTGCTATGGATGCAGATTACCAGAATTAGCTGCTGCAAAAGGCCATGGAGTGATAGAGGTGGTGTTTCTCCAATAGTACACAATTATAGAAATTCATACCTAGACTGCATCTCAGTTTACCACGACTGATTTTGATTATAATAACCTGGAGGAGCCCATGCTGAGATGCAGGGTAATTGTTATGCTGAACTGTTTTTCTTCTAACCCCTCTCCCTCCTTCTTTCTCATAAAAATCATTAAAATGAATGTGAAAATAATAAGACATTCAAGACTGACACTGTGAGAGATGCATAACCTAAATGCACAGTTCGGGCTTGAGTCTCCTTGTATTTCCAAGCAGGACATTGTTTTTAAGTTTTGGTAAGACTAGCTCATATATGACTACAATCTTCAGCAGATCTTCTCGTCTGCCTTACTGTCCTGGGATTCCTCTTGCTTTCGGACCTATATGCTGGAAGGTGGTTCCGGATGATTCAAGATTCAAGAATTTTATTTGTTCCGTGTATGAATGTACTGGTATGCCAGCCGTAAAATGAAATTGCTGCTACTCCAGATTGCAGCAATCAAAACAGAAGGATAACAAAATAAAAATAATGACGGCAACAAAATACTACTAAAAATATAGAAATACATAAAAGGTATATAAAGAGTAAAGATTTAAAAAAAAAAAAGTTATAAGATGATATAGCAGCGCTTCCTAATCCAGTCCCCGGGGAACCACAGCCGGTCCATGTTTTTGCTCCCTCCCAGCTCTGTGTCAGGGATATTTTTGCTCCTTACCTGGAGCTGACAGGATCTGTGGGTTCCCAAGGATCGGACTGGGAAACACTGGGCTATAGGATATAGAATATGGAATTAAAACGGCTACTTTAGCTTGTAGTCATGTGATCATGGATCTTAAGGTATATTAAACATGTTAAAAAGAACCCAAGTTTTCATTGACATATGATTCCGTAGCACCCTGATCAATGGATTAAAAAAGAAGGAGAAGCTGATTCACCATTCTAGATAACCCGGGAAAACAAAGAAAAAAAAATAAGTAAAATGTTCCATGTGCCAGTTTGGAACAATTAACACTCTCCAGAGGAGAAGAGTCTCATCAGCTGAGAGGTACGAGCCACATCCCGCATTGGATTTATGGAAATAGGGTGGCGACTGAGCAGGCAGTGGAGAGACAGATCATGTAATTGGTCAAATAAGGCCTTCCCAGCATGCCTTTGGAGAGCGGCCGTAACCATGGAGCACCTGGGCCCTGAAACAGTCCCGCACTACCCCTCCCCTCCGCCACACGGACCCCTTAGAAGACAGACCAAAGAGAGGCCGAAAATGTCGGAACCCTGTCAAAATAACTTACAAGAAGATAGAGAAGATGAGGTGAACATCAGGGCAAGGAAATAATAGCTTGCCAGTCTTCACACCGGGTTTAAAATGGAATAGCAGTCATTATATTCATTCGGCGCAAGGGGCAAATTTCTATCAATATAAAACTAACAAAAATTCAAATCCTTAACGTTACGTATCGCATATAACATACAGTATATCCTAGTTTTGAAGGCTACCTGACTGATTGGAAGAGAATTTTATGCTGGAGCTATTATTAAAATTGAAGACAGCTGTAACGCGTGATACCGACACCCCAACCCTGCGCTGTACGCAAACCGAAAGAAAACAGACAATTTCTTGGTTGATTTGGGGAAAACACGATGTGGCACATCGTTGACAGTGGAGGAATTAAACACTCCAGCCGTCAAATTTCCCGCTACCGGTAGGGTGATGTGTCAACTCATGTGCGGGGGTTTGTAAATCCTGAAAAAAACAGAAGCTGCTTTGTTGGAATCACCACACCACATGCTAGTCATTATTTCTTTTCTCTGCTGTTTTATTAGACTTTATTTTGTCATCGCAAAACGGCAACATAACAAACCACTTTCGAAACAAATTTTTAAAAATGTCATGTGGGCGACAGCAACTCAAAGTTATCGAAATCACATTATGCGTGTTTATATAACACTGAAAGCTTATTTGTGACCTTAACGCTAATTTGCTTATGCTCTTATATTTACATTTATAGGCGTTTCTGTTGGCAAATAGCGCACTACAAATGTACGGGCTGTCGAGGAGTCGACTAAGCGTAAGTGCAGCTAGGCTGAGCTTCCAGTGAAAGCCCAGGTACAGGTGTAAACAGTATTGGAGCGGGAAGGAGACACGCAACATCTTCCAATCAAAACTAGAACCTAATAAGACTAAAACTGAATTTCAACTGCACACAAGCTTGTTATTTGGCCTTGCAAACAGTCAGCGACATTGTTGGGCGGAGCCTGAGGACTGTGACCGTGCCATCTTTGGTCACCTGACAACGTGATTGGCATGACCGCTCCAGCAGCCACAATCGAAGCATCGATGAGGTAAAATGACTTATTAAAACAAAATGAGTGCATATAGGAGGGTGTATAGAGTATCTTCAATAAAAAATTCACGTAGAGCAGACAGACACCCATCAAATGTTCAAACGTGGTTATCCGAAATTTCCTTTGTTGAACTGAGGACACCTAGCATGGGAATGTTAACATAAATGTTTTCGTAAGTCTTCCCTAGTCTGGTGCTACAACAACCCCTGTTTTATAGTGTATTTCTCCGGAAAATAATTTAATAGAACTACACACTAATATGTAGCATTTTTATTATTCTTTACACCAAGGTAACATAACCTCAAAAAGGGAAGGAAAGGAAAACTTTATAGGCTTTGTATTAACAGTGACCATTTTAATCATCAGTATAGTACATGGTATACTTTCGTTTGTAATTGTTTGTTTATTTCTCTCAGAGATGGCAGCCTCCCTTGACGGCTGTGGATTTCATGAATCTTAATTATACTGCCTCTGTGCCCCCCGAATCCGGTGGAACAAAAGAGTTGTGCTCAAGGGCGGAATCGTCCCCTCGTCGCATAGCTCGGATAATCCGCCCGACGACAGAGCCCGTCGAAAGAGCATTCGTTTGGACTATGTCTGTCTGTATGTCTATCTGTCTGTGTCTGTCTGTTTGTGTGTGTGTGTGGTCCTGGTTTACTTTACATTGTGGGGACACAATGTGATAAAAACTTATTGTTTTGTCGTTGTATGGGGATCATTATTTTGGCCCCCGCAAGGGGAAATTCAATTTTATACAAATCTGTGACTGCAATCAAAAAACTAAAGAGGACAAAAGTATTTTGTTTGGTTACTTATGGTCATGGTTAGGGCTAGGTAGGGGTTCAGGTTGTCATTGTTATGATTAGGGTTTTTCCAATATAAATGAATGGACAATCTCCGCAAATATATGAATATAGGTTTGTGTGTGTTTGTGTGTGTGTGTGTGTGTGTGTGTGTGTGTGTTTGTGTGTGTGTGTGTGCGTGTGCGCCTTCCTGCCTTTGCTCAGTTTGATTAGATGAGATGAGGATTGTATGGGAGCCATTTGTTTACAGAGAATGGACAACCACAGACATACAGGTCAAAATCTCTCTCAAGGTCACCCTGAGCTCCAGTCCACCATCTCCTTTTATTTCCCATCCAGATGCTTAAATGGGACAATTAATCATTTTCCCTCAAAAAAAAAAAATAACCTACAGATAATATTTTCAATGATACCCGTCTCCAAAACAACTAAAACATTTATTCACTGAATAGACACTAAAAACGCTAAACATTTACCATCATCTGTTTCTCTTCTGCTTAATTTCAGGGAATAAATAATTATATAATAATAATTGTATAATGGACGTATATCAGTACAATTACTCTAACAAGACTTGTATTGGAAACATTGGTACCACATTACTTAAAGCAGTTTTTTGTGCGTTATAGGTACCTTCATAATGCATTCATAAAGTATTATAAATACAGATGTAACTATTTAAAAAAAGGCATAACACATTATTGCTGTTTATTATGCATTATGAATGCTTTATGAGGCTCTCGTCTATAATGCACTATAAATACCTTCATTATGCATTATAATGGCTTATACTGACCATTATAATGAATTATGAAGGTACCTATACAATACTTTATGAATGCATTATAATGCATTATGAAGGTATCTATAATTCATTATACATGGGTGCGTAAAGTGTTACCGAAACATCAGATGTTCGTGATGCAACCAACCAGTTTTGTCATGCTAGAAACCAGGGCCATGTCAGGCATGGGTCAGGTACGACTCACATAACTAATAGTGGAAAACCGTCTCATCATAGTTTGGCTCGGTTCTTAGTGGCAGAGGAAAAGCACCATTAGTCTTCACTTGATCCCTTCATGGGGTTTCACTGATAACACGGGACTATCCAACCTGGCTCCGAGTACCTGCTATTGAAACAGACCACATACTTGATGACTGAGTCTTCTGTTGGCATGTCAGGGATTAAACTAAAGAGGCATTTGCAAACTATTTAGATGCCCTAACTGACAAATGAAATGAGAAAAAAACTAATCAGTCTAAATGGCTTTTCTGGCCACAAGAGATACTGCAGCAACAAATTCAATCTTTGAACTAATATGAATTAAGAAATTATCAAATTAAAACAATCATCTACCTTTCTGCAACACAGCTATCTTCCAGAATCCTGCATATTGATCAAGCAGAGAGGGAGGGAGACACGCTACAGATCAATGTGAAATAATGGACGTCTGTCGCTTCTTGTTTGTTTTCATGGTTGCGGACTTTACAAATAGTTTCTGTTTTGCTGCAGAATAAGGATGCTATTCTGCACAAAATGCTATAAATAATAGAGGAACATAGAGGGAGGGGAAAAAAACTCACCTCTCAGCCGTTTCAAAAAAGGAAGGGCATAGCTGCACTTGGTGTTTCTGTATTTTTTTTTTTGGGGGGGTGGTGGGGTGTTGCACGGATATGTCGGCTGGTAAAGGAAAGGTAGAGGGGATTGGCTGTGCATGTGCAGCACCGTGATGTGACACGATTCCCCCGACCGTTGCTAGGCGAAATCCGCTTTTTTTCCCCCCCAACTGGTCAGATGTTAAAGTTGAATAAAACACCCTGAAGTAGCTTTAAAAAGCAGCACGTTTGGGTGGTAAGAATGGCTGCATTAAAATTACCGCCGCCTCCTCCCTTTCTTGCTCCGCCAAGCGAGGAGCATTTTTTTTTTTTTTTTGCGTCTTTTGAGGCTTGTTGAGCGAGCAGTTGGATCGGCGGATGCGACGGACTCTTTTTCTGCCATTGCGTCGCATACGTGTGGGGAGGTGACTCATGCAGAAAACTCGAGGTTTGCGTAGATGCACGTCTGTGGCTGTGTCCAATACACCAAAGCACCACCTTCTCCCCCACCAGTACGTTCAGGCAACTGGTGGGGCCTCCTATGAAAACTGTGTGGTGGCTCTGTCATCAAACTGGTGTCTTTACTGCCGTTATCACTTGCTAGGTTATTTAGCTGCACAGGTTACCCCTTCCTATACTTAGCATGATCACCAGCCACTGGTGTCCCAGAAGTAAACAAGACCAAGGCTGTCCTTCTGATCCTTATACATTTTAACCTAGCTGCTATGAAAAGTGAGATGGGGGATAGAAAAATACAATTTGGTGAAAATCAGTTCCAATGATTTTACCGGGGTGGCAATGGGGTAATTTTTTGCTGACCGATTATTTTGCAACTGACATTATTTTGCAATCGACTTGGCACAATCGACTGATTGACGGGTTGAACAGTCCTGTTTTGCAGACTTAAATGCTCCGTTTTTTCATTTTTTATTTTTTGTCGAGGGGTGGCAGCTGGAGTGGCCATATATTTACTGGGGGGAGGGAGGGGATGGGGGCAAGGCCAGCCTTTAGATCCGGCCCTGGTGAAAATGCTGAGCCATCAAAAGAAAGTGGGGTCTCCTTGCCAACCGAGGGGAGGGGCGGCTATGGAATATGGAATAAATTGTTGACCAGCGTGGCAAGAGTAAAATTTATTGACTAAGTACTATAAGTTCCATCCACTCTGCAGTATATTGCAGAGTATGCCATCTCCCCAAAATAAAACAACTATACTAAATACTACTATACTATACTATACTATACTATATTATGCCATACTAAAAATTTACCTCTTTTATCATTGCTGATGCGCCAGTTACAATTGCAGGAGCGGTTTCCCCCAGTTGTAGAGCGGCAGGGGAAAACCTGTTGTTTCTGCAAGCTGAGCTGTCTGATGTGGAAACAGCATGACGTGCCCAGGATCAGAACCCATGCTTGTCCGGTGGACGCCATGGCGTTTCTGCTGGGGGATGGCCGCCGTGCTGCCGTTGGGGTTACTGGGTCAGTATTTGCTACTTGGACTGTCACTGAAAGGCCACAAGCCACGTTAATAACAGGAATTAATGTAAATTATCGTTTGGTTTTTAGTATCAAATATTTTGTGGTCCACATATACAGTATGTGTGTACATACATGCTGTTGACTCTATATGGAACTTCTTATTGCCAGGGAATTGGGAGAGATCAAAAACGTGGACCGTCTGGTGGTCCCCGAGGACTGGGTTGAGAAACCCTGTTCTAACTGGTCTCTCTTTTACTTGTTCCATTAAACTATGTAAGACATGGAGATAATGTCTTCGATAATGCACCTAAAGGAATGTTATATAGAGCTAATTTAAATCCAAAAGGCGAACCATTTCATATTTCTGACTTTGCAATAATTTTCAGGCTCAGTATTCCTTAGAATTTTAAGAAGGCAGGTCCGGAGGAGCCCACAGCTATCGGGGAATGTTATCCGTGCGCCGCTAGATGAAGACCTTGCGTAATAAGCAGAGGGAACCTGAACTGTAAGTGAACAAAAGGCCCAGTCCAATCGTAAGGGAACAATGGAGTGCCGTTTTGGGAAAATGTCGAGTTTCTGTACATCAAGTGACAAATGTGTTGGCTGCTTGTGTGGCTGTAGGAAATAGAAAGAGTAACTGCACTAAATTAGCCAAACCATGATTTATTTAAACACAACATGTGATGTGATGTGACACCGCGTGTTTACGGCAAAACAATTACTTGTAAACCCTTCTTCAACAGTATTTAAATAATATTCTATGCATTTGTCCATCCATCCATCCATCCATCCAACCAGCCATCTCCAGCGTCCATCCAATGTACCTTCCTGCCGCCTATCTAGTACAGGAATGTAGGTCCTATGTGTTTAATTTTACTCCTACCTATGGTATTACTTACAAATTAGCTGCACGTTTTTGCTTGCAAACGTTCATCACCTAAGGACTGAAAATTATATACCCTTTGCTGTGTACTATTTAATTTTTTAACAATATAAATATTATATAAATTTCAACCATGCTGTGTAATTAAATTGAACTGTTATCTAAGAAAATGACTCAGCATAAAAAAAAATTACAAAAAAAAAAAAAACATTTCCCCAGCTGCTCATGGAATCCATTTTCCTGCTGTTACCACAGTATGAGTAGATATCTGCTGGTAATTACAGTTCTTAATAATCCCAACCAGATCAGCGTGTTTCTGTATTCAAATCTAAATTTAAAACCATCTATGGAGGTTTTTTTTCAGCTGTTAGGGTTTGCCGTCTTGTTGAAGGTCACAGATAGTCTGTCAGATTTTGACCTGACAACCTTAAGGCCCTTTTCCTTAACTGTTCCGCCCTCTGCTGTATGGTCATAAAGCACATATGTGATTTGTTATTGTTTTTTTTATTTTATTTTAGTATTAATTGTAATGTTGTTATCTGTGTACCTGCAGTAATAACCCACTACGAGGCTCACCGGCGATCGGAGGCAGTGCCACCCACATGCCTTTCTGAGCCGGGGGTCCATCGCCGTGGCGATCCGCGAGTCAGGGGACCAGAGCCGACGCCCAGAAATAGGCGGGCTGGGCTTCCTGCCAAAGGGTGTGGCGGGGGGTGGGGGGGGGGGGGGGCCTGGAGCGGGTAAAATTCCATTCTCTCAGTGGGAGCAGTGCTTTGCATGAACCAATTCCTAGGAGAAATTGCTCCGCGAGTCTTCCA
>JAODJW010000050.1:1184953-1196075 GCA_026777045.1 Hyperopisus bebe
CGCCCCCCCCCCCCCCACCCCACCCCACTCCGTTCGTGCATTCCTTTTGAAATCTGTTTCTAAAAATGTTTAGTTATTCAGCATTCCCTGGGATTCTCTGAAGGGTTTTTTATCAATAAGAATACATTTCCCTGCACAAAATCCCTTTTTTTTTAACAGATTGTCTTGACTGACAAGCTCCTCTATAAGAATAACCTTAGGTTTTGCAACATAAAACTGAACTTGCTTTTCTTAGTTTAACATACGTAGTGTTGAGGAGTTGTGGACTATGCCTTCCTGTGGTGGTTACCATTGAGATGACATCGCTCTCTCTCTGTCACTCCTTGTAAGCAAGAAAAATGTGGGTTAAGTGAGCTATTAACAATGATATCAATTAGCAGATCTATTAGGATAGACGTTACGTTGTGTCTAGGTCCATGTAGATGTGACATTGTAACCTTAACTAAGCCCCCTGAGCTGTTAGGGGATGTAGCACTTACAGTAGACATTTAATACACTTGACAGCATATTTTAGGAAGCATATACCTTTACATGCAAGCAGAGTGAGGCAAATGTATGGTCATCACACTAATGTAGTCAGACTACGAGTACGTAATGAGAGTCACATGCAATATTCAGAAAGAAATTATAATTTATAAATACAAAATAATGAAAGCGATCATATTTAAATTATTTATCATTGCTTAAGCAAACTGATAAATTATCCACTAGTATTTTACCATTTTCCCAGCTTTAGGTTAGGGAAGATCCATTGTTTACATGTGTTATGGTTCAAGCTGAACAGTTTAGATATAATTGCATATGCATGAAAAAACCTTTTACTCTGAAGACTGCTACGTAGGTGTTAACCGCATCCTGTGTATTTATTGTGCACTGGATTGATCCCTTTTTAAAACAAAACAAAAGACCATACTCCAGACCGCAGAGTATTTTAAGTGATGTTAAAATGTTTATTACTGACCAAAGCAACTCAGCTGACGGCTCTGGAGACTTAATGTATTTAGGGATGCTGAGGTCCGTTCAGTGCCAAAGTTCCCTGTAAATGAACAGTGTTTTTGCAGAACTACTGTGGATCTGTGCCCTGCCCAACCCAATTCCAGAGTACTACGGTCACACAGGGGACTGATGCTGTGTTCCATTTACCTCAGAGATGGGAAGTCGGAGCTGTGAATGACGTCACACCCGAGTTAACCATGTTGCAGTAGAATATCGAGATGGAAAGCCATTTAGTGATACCAGTTCTAGCCTTCGTTGTTCGCCATTTTAAGCAATACCGGTGGATAACAATGCATTATGCGTTATTTTGCACAAACAAACATCCCAGCTACACGTCTACAGATAGCGGTTGGACGGTACTGTGCGTATGGCTGTGTGTGTTAATGAGGCACAAACAATGCACAAGTGCTAATAAAATGTATAGAACTACAGCTTTCACTTCTATTGATGAAAGGAGCAGCCATCTCGAATTCTGAGGTCGAGGTTTGTAGAGGTTCCACCGACTTTCCGAGGCGGAATTCCAACTTCAGCTGTTGCATTCCCCCTGAAATTTCCGACTAGGAACTCGGAAATTCTTACTTCCCAGTTCAAATAAACGCACCTTACGTCATATTTATCCTTTTATGGGTGTCCATTGGTGGAGTCATGAGCTGCAGATCGTCCCACTAATAAGGAAAAGAAGCGGGAAATGGGAGGAGGCAAAATGCCGCTGATGGAAACCGAAAGGTTTTGTGGGCTATTGGTGGTTTCATGATAAAAACCAATTTGGTGAGATTGGCTGCATAGGAACTGCCTAAATACTATTCCCTCAGCCTTTTTTTGTCATCTTCTGTTGACGTTTTCATTGAGTTATAGCATATTATATTTATGGCATGGGGACACACATAGTGCCATGGCAGATTGTCACATAAAAGGCAAACTGTAAAGGGTCTAGGTGCTAACAAGGTTTTACTTCAAAGTCTGGGTGGCCTGAGCGGAGCGGCAGACTTCAGCAAGCAGACCACACTGACATAAAGTGGGCTGAAAACGGCTGCCAGGAAATGGATCACCACCAGAAGTTCAGAGACACGAGGTGAAATAACAAGGAAGATAATGATGAAAAAAAATCCATATTCAGTTCTCGGTAAACCTTGAGTGTCCAGCTTCTGCCCGTACCGCTTTGAAACTACCAATCATATCACTTTGATACTTTTAGTCTTAATACACATTTTTGATACAGGACATCAATAAAGATATGCTCAACACAGATTCAGTGCTCAAGTGGGGAACAATGGAGGGGCGTGATTGGGAAGAATGCCCTTCAAAGATGACTTCAAGTGGTGAATTGTTATTGGACTTCTCTGCAGGCCACTGGGCTGTCCATAATGAACAGCATGTTCTGACACAATGTTCAAAAGTTTAACTAGTATCCAGAGGTAGAAAGTTCACGCCCACAAAACACAAATCCAGACCAAGAGTTTGTTTTAACCAACCAGCTGAGTGCTCTGTGACTGTGACTATGCTCAACTGGTTGGTTGAAACAAAATCTTGGTCTGGAATTGTGCTTTGTGGAAGTGAACTTTCTACCTCTGGATACTAGTGAAACTTTTGAACATTGCTAGTATCTAAAGCACCCTAGAGTTAAGGTCAGTTTTTTAGTTGTTGCAATTGACTTGAGGTAGCATTTTGGACCCTCAAATGAATAAAGGAGAAAATCACCTAGATGGAATTCTAGGCTCTGGAGGTGGGTATTTATTGTCTCTAATCCTGTTTGAGATCTTCATGATCAAGATGTAAAGGTTCAGCCATAGCTGGATGAGCTGGAAATCACATCCCTGTTATTTACAAATGATATTGGCTTCATGTGATCAGAACCACCAGCAGGTTCTTGAGTGATTTGATGGTAAATATGACATGGCAAGGATCAGAATCAGCACCTCCAAATCCGAGGCCATGGTTCTTGACTTGCTCCTTTTTGGGGAGGCCATCAATGAAGTAGTTGAAGTACTTCGAGATGTTGTTCACGAGTGATGGTAAGGGGGAATGTGAGATTGACAGGAGGATCGTTTTGGTGACTTTGTGGGCACTCAGGAGGACCGTGGAAGTGAAACAGGAGTTAAGTCATCAGACAAGGCTCACAGTTTACTTGTCAATCTATGTTCCTCTCCTCACCTATGGCCATGAGCTGTGGGTAATGTCCGAAAGGTCACAAGTACAAGAGGCAGAAATGAGGTTCCTCTGTATGCTTGACGCACTCTCCATGACAGTCTGGAGTCCAGAACTCTGAGGGGGCCCAGAAATAGAATCACTGCGCCTTCAGATCAAGAGGCATCAACAGAGGTTTTTCTGGCATGTCATAAGAATGCCACTTCGACAGATACAGAGGGAGCTGGCCCATTGGCCAGAAGATTCCAGATATGCTGGAGGGATTATATTCCCAGAATGCATGGGAATATCCAAGGACCGGGTAGAACAAGCTAGATTCTATGGCTAAGGAGAAAGACATCTGGTCTGATCTGCTTGGCATGTGGCCACTACAATCCTCACTAGGAAAAGATGTGCGAAGATGAGAGGAGATGATGACAATTGTACTTCAGACACTGATTGTACATAAATGGTGTATTTATATCTCCTGTTGCAAGCACTGTAACAGTAATTTGGGGATACTCACTAGTTAAAATTTCTGCATTACATATGAAATGCTTCTGTAATACATATAAATCTGACAAACACTATTTGAGAATAGGGGAACTAAACCTAATGCGAACTGTAATAGACTTGCTCTTCAGAGTTCTCCTGAATAGGTTGAGACCAAAGACTTCCTGCTCTAGCTTACAGAAAAAATCCATCCCTGGAAAAAAAAATATTCTGAAAACAAAACATGAAATCCATCCTCCTGTCCTGAGCTGGAGATTATACTCTGGGCCGCTATATGTTTTTCATAATTATTTTGGTTATTTTGGTTTGTAGATTTTGTCAACATAATGCATCGTGTGAGCGGAAGCCGCAAAATATTTTGCATTCTTCGAGGAAAACCCGTGTTGTTTATTGAAATATAAGGGCATATCCCTACGCTAAACCTGAATACATCAGAGTGAGATTCAGAGAGTGATAGTAATTGTGTATAAGCATGCAGATAGATACGCTCATTAGATACGGGTTTACAAAACATTCCAATGACTTTGTGTGGATGTACATCATCAATCAGAAGTTTTTGAACACCTGCAGCTTGTTTGATTACGTTTACAGCACTATCAGTACCACACATATAACAAAAGAAGTACAGACTAGCAATTAGGGAAAATGTCAAACAAATGACAAATCGCACTAATGCAGTGAAAACAGGCAGCATCTTAAGTTCATCAGATTAGCCGCCTTTGGCACTGACTGCAACTAAAAAAAATACTATTAATTAAAAACTCAAAGTATTTTCCGCTGTCCGTGTTACTTGAGAAATGCCCATAAGTGCTGAGTATGGCTTGAGTATGGTGCTGCACTGCCTTGGCCTTTCTATCAATTTCATTCCAAATAAACTCAATAGATTTAAGGTCAATAACATTCTTTGATTTTCTTTTCTGAAACAGGGTACTTACAATGAGCTCTTTGCTAAAACTGCTGAAATTTAAGGTGGTGAATGAATTCTTGAATGACAGAGTATATGGTACTTTGTGTTGGCATTTCTTATACATTTCACTCAGCATGTATCACATTGCTTGGGGATGATGAGTCCAGCTTTTTGATTTATGTGACCATCTCCTGCAATTTTAACAGAAAGTTTATGTGGATTCGAGTTTATCCACTGTCCTGACTGATCCTTGATAGCAAATGATGTTAGGCTTTAACATGGATCCAGCTATGCTGACAGGTCTAATCTGAACCGTAGATAAATGGGAAAAAAATTGGGTAAAGCAGCAGCTTAGTGTGTGGCATCCTTTCTCCGTACCTCCATAGGTTTCTTTTACCCTGTGTGCATGGAGATCACGCGCCATTCCTGTGTTCCTTGAGATCACGCACCATTCCTGTGTGCATGGAGATCGCGCACCATTCCTGTGTTCGTGGAGATCGTGCACCATTCCTGTGTTCGTGGAGATCATGCACCATTCCTGTGTACATGAAGGACCCCATTCATTCCTCCTGGTTGGCGACTTTCAACCACCGCTACTGTGGGAACATTTGCCTGTACCCTGCAACGAAGCAGTGGACTTCACCCTATGCTGATTAGGGTGGTCTCTAGATCACCGAGACCCTTAACATGTGCTTGAAAATTGATGGAATGTATTCTGATTCCCAATGCTGCTATTCCCATATTCAGCCAATACCTTAATCAAATAAACCTACAGTACTGATACCCAATGAGCTCCCAGTCACAAAGTAGTAGCAAAACAACCTTTAAAAATAAAAATTATCAAATCTTTTGCTAGATGTGCATAATGACGTATTTACTGCTGAATATAGTAGAAAATCCTGTGATCGTTACATATTTTACATTCATCTAATTCTCTACACATGTTGTTTTCCAAAAAAGAAAAAAAGGGGAGGAAAGAGTGTTGTATAAATACTGCCAGTGATTCCTTATAGTTCTACATGCCTCCATAGTAGTGAATCAGGTTTATTCCCTTCTCATTGCTCTGACTGCTATCAGGTTTTTTGGAGGTACTATAGAGATCACCGTACCTACAGAAACATTATGCAACACAGATACAACCAAATGCATCAGAATCCTGTCTACTCACCCTGGAATTTCAAGTGATGTGTTTATTATGCTCAGGGTGTCGCAACATTGCCTCCTGAAGTACAAAATGCTTGAAAATGATATGCATCATTATGCAATATGTGTGTCTTTAAACATCTGTGGTGTCGGTACTATAAACCTGTCATTCATTCAATGATTGGTCTTAGTTACATTATTGCACCCGGATTTCAGGACGCTATGCGGAATGGGCACATATTTTTGTTCATTTCTGTCTTGTTCTGCATAATGTAATGGTTTACACACAAAGTTGTTAGGTGTGACTTGTCGTTAAATACGTCCAATATAAAGTTTCATTAGGACACTAGCGTTTTGTCACTGATTTTCCCCAATACTTAGTTTCAGGTTCATAATGTCCATCATAGATCATGAATCGCTCATATTGTACCTACTGGAAACCCCAGGTAACTAACTGGGGTGCATAAATGGTCAGCCACATAGCGAGATCACAGTTATAGCCAGTAATCAAGGAGAACCAATAAACCAACAGCGTTATTGCATTTCTCTTCTGAGTTAAATTATGCTTCTAAAATTTGTTTGGATTAGGGAAGACCAGCTCATAGCATTTATTTAACCTTTTCTGTGTGTTTATATACTCAAAATATTCTCCCACTTAGTGACTATGGTGAGGACTGCCGTTGCACTATAACTGATAACTAGGCAGTTGATCAAAAAAGTTAAAATGTACCTTCATCATGCAGCAGAGTGAGCCAGTGACAGAGGCTTCTGCTGAACATGACAGACACCCGGTTAAACATACACACAGCTAACAATACCGTCTAAGTCCTGAACGGGAAAATTAAAACGGAACCTTAGATTCAGACATATTTCTTTCTCTCCTAATTCACAAAACGGATAGGAAATGTCCGTTCCAAAAAATTGTATCCTAAAGCCGCACACCGCGTCCTGTAGCGATCCGGCTCTCCAACACCCACCTCCCCCCCCTCGCCTCCCTCTCCTGCCTCAGTGCAGAGGGGTTTTTTTTCGGCATTTACAACGTGTGGCTGCGAATGTGGCTGCATTCGTAGCGGTGAGCTTACGGTGCACGGAGCGGTGCAGCCCATGTGCTCTGCATGGATGGTAATATCGCGCTGTGCAACTTAAACCACGGTAGCAGACAAGATGTCCAACGCACCCCACGACCCGTTCTATTCCTCTCCATTTGGACCTTTCTACCGGAGGCACTCTCCCTACATGGTACAGCCAGAATATCGCATCTACGAAATGAACAAACGGCTCCAGTCGCGCTCAGAGGTGAGTCCGGATCCCGAGCTTCCAAAATCAGTTCTTCGACCATGGATCAATCGGAGAATTGATATGCACCTATTTTGTTCTGCCACAATCATGCTATCGAGAGATGCCGTCACATTTTCTTTGCTAGATCTTATTTTTGTATAGGGAAACAAAGTATCCAGAGTTAAATCAGATTATTTGTGTGTGCAATGAATGCGCCGCTCAAAGTTTTGCGTCCGTCAACTGATGCTCTGTGGAATATGACAGCTTTTGGTCGTGAGGCTGATAACTCGCTGAAGCCAAAAGTGTGATTTTATTGGTTCATTGAACTTTTGCAAAACGATCCCTTGCATTACTTACGGCTTAGACCGGATTTTTTTTTTTGTCATTTACCTTGTTTGCATGTAATCAAGCTATGAAAGTAACTGTTCCATGTAGGCAACTATAGGGACGTACTGTTGGAATTCCGGTTTCTATAGTTAAGGGTGAAACTTGGCAAAAGGAAATACAAAATATTATTAAATAAATTATGTTGCAAAACAAATATATTACTCATGAGAAGATGACGCTTCTGAAATCTATGTACATTCAGTCACATTCTATTACCAAGGGGCCTATAGCTTACACGATATAGAGACTTACTGTATATTCAGGAATATATACAAAAGGACCAAGTTTTATGTTTTTTTTTTAAATGTATTGTAAGGCATATAAGTTGTAGATCATTTAGCTAGATTTTTGCACTTTCAGTAAATTAGGAGTCATATACAGTGATTGATCTGCCTGTCATTGCTCAATGAATAATAATAATAAAAAAATCATAACAGGAACCAAAAAAAAAAAAAACTCAAATATTGCCTGTTCTGCCCAGAAGTCCTTTATCCAGCCACCCATTTAGCTATTCCATGTTTTAGATTTGCTGCATGGCTGCTTGTATGGTCAGATAGTACTATGCTGTTTCAGGTGTAGAAGTCTGAATATCCTTTCACCCAGAATGAAAAATGCCGTCCAACTTCTGTAGCTATATTTCTAACATTTTGTAACCTCTGTCATTCTTTAAGGAAACACCAATATTCCGGAATGCTGATTCTGTTTAAAGCATGTCGCCAACCGTATCAAACTGCATTAATAATTAATTAGCACTAAAAACCGCAACGAATTGACGTCGAATGGCGGTTTATGTTTGAAAATACTTGAAATCATGAATGGCCGGCAATAACTGATCCGTCCTATAGCATGTAAAAATCAGACTGGAAAAAGTGAAAGAAACCAGCCGGGATGTTGTTGAGGAGCTGGATGTTGATTGTTAGGATGAATACACAGAGGCATGCAGAACAGGTCACCTGTGAGTTTACTGTTCTTTGCCTCAACAACATGACCTACCGGTGAGGCTGACGCTTAAGGACTTTGCCGTCCACAGCAAACAATTGCAAACTCACGTCTTTTATTGTCAAAAAGGTGAATTTTCTGCTAATCTTTTTTTACCTCATTTTGTCCAAAATGCGGCACATTGCTTTTGTTTTTTTTAGATCCATTTTAGGTTGTTTACATGGTAACATTGTTTCCTCACACCTAAAGGGGTTAGGTGTTTAAATGCCACCTCCACTCCGTTTATGTGGAGCTGCGATTTAAACCATATTTCCCCCATGTTGCATGGGTTTATTTCGAGGTATTTTGGCCTCCTGCAGTCTGAAGACCTGCAGTTAGGCGTCTATAGAATTGTCGCCTCTAAATTGTTGGTAGTGTGTTTGTGCATCTGTATATACTCTGAGATGGACTGGTATTCAATCCAGGGTCTCCCTGTCTTCTACTTGCTTTGGAAGGATTCCACACCCACCCTGTGGCCCTGTACTACAGCATTTCTTAGTCTGGTCCTTGGGGACCCACCGACAGTCCATGTTTTTGTCGCTGGAAGGGAGCAAAAATATGGACTGCTTTACGGCGAGCTCAAAGGCAGCAAAAACGTGGGCCGGCTTTGGGTTCCCAAGGACTGGATCGGGAAACACTGCTATACTGGACAGGATGTCGGTAGATGGATAGATCCGCCGCTTTGTGGTTTGTGTTCAGAAATGGTGCACATGTGCCACTTCAGGACCCATATGTGGGTAATTGCCATCATAAACTTGAAAGCCAATTTAGCGGGAGAGAGACAGAATAGTAAAGTTTAGTGTCCTTTACTTAACGGAAAGCCATAGGTTAGATATTTGCTAGCTGGAGCGACAAAAGGTTCAAAGCTGAACTGTAATCCCTTAGTCATACACCACAGTCATACACCACAGTCATACACCACAATCATACATCAGTGGGGTTTTGAATATAAGTTACGTGTTACTTGCAGAGTGTCAAATATCATGCAAAATGTCTTTGGGTTGAACTAGTATTTGTGCATAATCCTCAGTGTATTGTTTAGAAATATACTTACTCTGTCTTTGTCAATGGTTCATCAAAGTTAGGCGACTTGGTTAGGATTTTCGTCACTGGACACATTTTAGGTTGTTCTTCAGTGCTGAGCCTCATTAATGCACAATCAAATAAAAAAAGAAAGTTTCAAACAAAATACTTTCGTGTGAGTAGGATGTAAATATACACTTTAATAAAATTTCAAACGCCTAGTAATTGTTACTACCTACATATGCAAGAGTGATGTGGATCTTTGCTGATATGTAAGAAAAAATAAAATGTCCAGAAACTCTTAAATATTATTAACTGACAATTCATGACCTCCAGGGACACATTCTTTGATCCTTTTAAATCGGTTCCTCTAAAGCAAAAAAAAAAAAAAAACATTGTTATATTACAATCATATATCAATTTTGACTGGCATCCTATCCTCGATTATCATACCTCTGACCCAGCTCAAGATAGGCAACTGGAAGGTGAATATGGACATTTATTCAGTTTTTCAACAGATGGTAACTTCTTAAGTTCAATAAACAGTTTTTTTTCATGCATATTAATTGTAGTTTGCAAACATTTGGCAGTTTACCCTGTCAGGTAATGTATGCTTTCAGGGGTGTTTGTCCATGAATTATCAGTGTTTCAACTACGCCCTTAAAGCGGACGCAGATTTTTGTTACTCATTCCTTCGGTTGGAAAGTGTATATTAATTGCAGCCTGATTTGATCATCCATCCAAACATCAAGTAAGTCTTCTACAAGCCAGACTTCACTTCTTGTAGACTGAGTACAGAACATCATAAGAGGTGATTGGTTACAGGCTGATCTATACTTCTGTGTAGAATCTATGCCGTTGGTACCTGTAGTTATTTTTCTGGGGAGATGCGCGTCAGGCTATAGTGTAGGTAACACCTTAGGGTAAGCGGCTATGTAGCTATACTATACCTGTGCCGTATCAACAACGTAGATTCTATACAGTGGTATAGATCAACCTCAGCTGTGGGTGGCACTGAGGTGCAGTGGTTGGCATTGTTGTCCTTCACCTCTAGGACCTGGGTTTGAGTCTCTGCCATGACTCCATATGAGTGTAGTTTGCATGTTCTGCCTGTGTCACTGTGGGGTTTTTTTCTGCGTCTACTGAATGGTGTGTGTGTGTGTGTGTGTGTGTGTGTGCGCGCAACCTCTGATACGTTGGCACTCTGTCCTGGGTTGATCCCTGTCTTGTGCTCATATATTCTGGGATAGTCTCCAGACCCTGCCTGGGATAAGTGGGTAAAGAAAATGGATGGACGGCTTTTGACCTTTTCATGTATAAGTCAGTATATCAGTCATATTGATTGAAATTGTGCGGACAATTTTTAAAGCTTTTCATGCGAAAATACCTTAAACACCCTCAACATCAAGTAGGCACGCCTGAATCTCCAGATATGGCATGTATACAATGAGTGTAATCCGTCGAGATTTTATCAGCTTACATGAAATGATAAAGAATGCACAAGATTAAATGAGCTCCTGCAGCCTTTTAAAATAAGGAATTTAGGGCTCCCCCTGCAGGAGGGAAATTCATCTGACGCGTGGTCTGTCTGAGAGGATGTTACCTCAGTAACCCAAAGCAAACGTTTTGGTTCTCAAAGCCTCTCATTCCTGGCACAACATGTGCTTTGTGCTTTCTTGACTTTCACAGTGTGGCAGGTACTTATGCAATTTTCTACTGAGCTGTTATTCACTGTCTTTGCCCCCCCCAAACCCCCCCGCCCCCGCAGCTTTG
>JAODJW010000050.1:1196175-1214843 GCA_026777045.1 Hyperopisus bebe
CCCTTTAACCTAGGCTACATCTTCACGTGACGTGTGAATGACAACGGTAATTGAAAGAGGCATCATCAATGGTAACGGACGGAATGACCTTATCATGCTGTTGAAAGTGCGCAGGAGACACAGAACTCAGTTTTAAAGTAGACAATAATGCTAGGAGATATAATTAACTTTATTTAGTGCAATTCCAGATGGTTATAAGATATGCACCAGATCTATGCATTTATGTAAACTCGTAATCAAAATGAGGCTGCACTGAAGCACCCAGTACTGTTTATTTCTCTTTGGGTCTATGTGCTGTTTAAACGGCTTGTAATTTCTGGCACAATTTACTGCGCACTGGATTCTGGAAGAAAATATAAGCTGTACCTCCACGCCAAGGTTGTGTTTCCCCTCTAAAAATATCTGAGAGTATTTGACCAGTGGGATCCATGATATTCTGGTCTTGTTGATTTTCGTCATTTCGGTCTCAAAGGTGTTAAATGTAATCCTAATGAAGTTATACCCCGGTATTACTCTGCATGAGTTGTTAATAAAGTGGTGCCACCTTACATTTTATTTTGAGGTGAAGGGGGAAAAAAAAAAGGTGAGCTTTCCTTCAGAGTCATTTCCCCTACGGCCGTCAAAATGCTGCCTAAATACCTTACAATTTTGTGGGATAAAGCGACGGAAACGGTGCCTACTGTCAAGCCCGATGAATGGCACTACAGACCCCTGAAGTGAGTTTGGAGATTACACGCTGACTGATGTGTCAAGAGGGAATCCCTATCGTAATGCCAGAGTAATGGCTCGAAGCACGCTACCTCTCGCCCGCTCAATTCACGCAAGTGTGATGAATGGTGCCAAAAGTCTTGGCTTCCAACGTCTCGCTGTTCATTTATGTTTGCTTCAATGCGTAATAGTAACAGAAGGCTAGCTGTTTTACATTTTACATCCATTCTATAATGCCCCGGTAATATTTTTTGTTTATCTTGTACTTATAAAGTCAACATCATTTCATCATTGCTACCTGAAATTAAACAGCCAAGATATGACACCGCTTACAGTATCTTCACAACACCAGCATCCTGAATTTCAGGTACGTTTCATTTTCTTAACCACGCTTGGAACTGTGAAGATTTCGGGGATTTTGAACAAAAGTGGCTGCTCATACGAGATCCTGTTGTTTTCGCCGCGATCCGACATGGATGCAGTGAGATCGCTGCAAGTTAGGAGAGCTATTTTTGTGACACTGGTACTCGCTCTTCCTTTTGTTTTCTTGTACAGGGGCTTGTTTTTGCACGGGTTATGCTGATAGAGCATCCGTAATGACGCACTTACAACAAATCGATAAATATTGTATCAGCTCCTGGCCGGAAAGAGGATGTTGCAGGAGTGGGTATGATTTGACATGATATGCTTGGAAAACGCATGCAGAACAATAAGGTAGTGGGCCGACCTGCAGGAAACGCGGACAATGCTCCCACCTTTTTCCTGTGACTTTCCCAGAGTTCCTTCCAGGCCGCAGTGTCGCACTGATAACAGATAACGGAGAAGGCTGGGTCCCATCCACTTCTGTCTTTTGTCAGCATGTGAATAAGAAATAATTCATTGTATGTAAATGCACGCGAAATGAAGAAAGAAAACACGTTACATAAATATTCCAATTGTCATTATTTTTTGACAGACGTTGACACGCAATTAGTAACTAAAGGAGGAAGGAAATACCGTCTTGTTTCGGTCCTGTTTTGACCTTGCGTGCAAAAGCCAAAGAGCGTTGAATGAAACGTAAGATTAGACCTTTTATTTTTTCTTTAGTAGCTATCCGGTGTTTCAGAGGCAATAACTATAAACAAGGCTGCTTTTATTCAAAGGTGTTGGGACAAATTTTTAAAATACACTTTTATGTGGTAAATCTTACTGGGTTCAGTTTTACCCCTATGTTCTACTTCACTAAATGTCACACATCCATCGTTTAATTCTCTTTCACTTTAAATCAAGGAACTATTAGATGCTGTGTATTGATTCTCTGTACTTCCTGTTTTGACCCCTGTTAAGGTTTTTGGACAAGTACAAATAAAGCGCTTAAGTTTTAGTATTTCAAATTCCAAGCAAAGCTCTAAATAAGTCGTCGCTCCTCAGGTCTAAATGAATTGGCAGATGACTCAGCTGTTTACAGCAGACTCCACATGATAGTGTTTATGTTTGGGAAGCTCAAACCCTATACTAGATCCTTCACAGTGGGTCTCTTACGCCCAGGTATCTTCATGAATTTGCAGCTGAACTTTTCACAGCCTAGGTGTGCCTTGGCGCAAGTCCTTCCTTCACGGGCAATTGAAGTTGGGTAATTAGCATTCCTCTGATCAGTTTGTAAATAGCTTCTGAGGTGAATAAAAAGTGCATATGTTTCGTACAATCGTTTGCCTTTAACGGGATTACATCGCTGATGAAGAAGACTGCCGACTGCCTTGAAGCGTAAGGATGAAAATAGTTGGAAATCCCTGCCCTCCAGGTTGTAAAGGTCAATGAAACTATCCATGTATCCACTTTGCAAACTTGTTATAAATGATGTCAGTGGATGGACGTGTAGGTCGGATTGTGAAGCTGGGAATCGTAAGGCGTTGTGGAGCCTGAGGCCTGTGTGCCAGAAGGGATACAAGGGCGTAGGCTCCTCGAACCAAGGTCCGGGCGTCTGCTTCATGCGTTTGCATAATCAAACCGAAGCCCTTTGAATATAAAGGAACGTGAAGACAAGAAACAGCTTGAAAAGTAGCATGTAATATGCAGGTACCTCCTCCCCAAATGTAAGATTTAAAACCACAGTGTCCACTAATTCTATTACAAACTAACAATAAAAATATTTTTACCAAAACCTTGCTCAAAAAAATAAGTTCCACAATTTAGGCTGTTTTCTGGAATGGTCTAAGACGAAAACGATAGCAAACTTACATGTGGTTGTTTTGTAACATTATAATAATGTCACTCATACATTTATATATTTATATAGTATATATAGCTAGAGAACAGAGGCAGAGAACAGAAGACAGCGACTGAGTTATGTCACAGCCGTAAATACATCTCAGAGAGCCAAGATTTTCAGGTAGAAGAGAGAATTGGCAGTTTTTTCCATTTCCATTTGCAAACGTTGATACTGAAGTGAAATCATATTTCCATGTGAACACAGGCGATCCCTCTAAAGCACATGCCCTATCAGATGCTGTCTATGATGAGCATTTCATTGTATACCTAATTTTTTTTAAATAAATATTTCAGTTTGGCTCTTTTGGAGCCCATCAAAGAGACAGTTCTGGATATCATATCATCTTGTGCTGGTCTTCCTCATTTGACACCTAGTTTAGTGGGACACCCCAAATTTTTTGTAATGCACATTTTTATGTTAGGTTGTTTGCAAGTACACATAATGGCTAGTCTTTCTTGGTGAAGATGTTTGTGAAACAAAACATGTCTTGTCCTTAGAATAAGTATTCCGAGACCGAGTAATGAATAAAAACCACAGGCATAAAATTGGCTGTAATTGCATTCCTCTCTGACCGTTCGCTCTGGGTGCTCCGTCAACGTGTACAGCGCGGTAGCAGACCGGCTGATTCAGCAGTACCGGCAGTCCAAAGCATGCTTTCTGGCTGTGCCGTTGAGGCGTCATAGCTGAAGAGAGACAAAGACTGAGGAATATAAGAAGGAGGGCTGTCATGGAATGACGCTCAAGGCCTTGAAAGGATGTGTCCCCTTCGGCTTGCCCGCCGAGGCTGGCTGTCACCTCCCTCTTTTTCAAAGAATGTTTAAATCGCGGCTTTTTGAATGACAGGACCTTGGGAATGTGGAGGAGAGATGCTTCTGGGTGTAGGGAAGAATACTGGCAATCTTATGAATTTATGTGGACCCTCAGAAAACTGAGTTATATGGTTATTAGACCCAATAGACTTAGAACCTACATACAATGCATCTGCATAAAATGCTAATTACATCAATAAAGCAATCAGTGGCTTTATGTTGAATAACAATTGCTGCCCCCCCCCCCCCCAGCATTCTGTAATGGCAATACAAACATACCTTTAGCCTTGTAGCGAAGATATTTAATTTTTATTCATGTCCAGATATTTCTGTCAGGCTCCAGCAAAGGCACAATACATCAAAATAGTATATAACCGTCATTTTTAAATGTTAACTTTTTCTTTCCTCATTAGAATTGTGAAGGTGAAAATAACATTAACAGCTGTAATAAATGAGCTGAAAGCTGTAAAACAGCAGTGGGAAGCGTATTATTGGTAATACTATATTATTTTTGCCAGTATAATGATGCTTCATCCCATCCAGGGTGTATACCAGCCTTGTACCCTGTGTTGTCTGGTATAGGCTCCCGGCACTCTCATGACCCTGACCAGGATAAATGGTTAGAAGATGGATGAATGCATAATAAAATTTGATTTGCATGTTAAGGCAACATTTGCACAGGCGCTGGGCTGTAAAAGCTCAGTGTTAGTTATTAGGCTGCAGTTTCAGTGTTATTTCCGGGACTGGGGTTTGGCACAGTGAGAGATGCAATGATGGTTTTTGTACAAAGGCATCCTGTAATTCATGATGGCTGGAGTATGCAGCAAACTTCCCCTATCACTGTCATGCACAGTCACTGCTGCAATGGAGCTTCGGAGGAAATAGCTTCCTTTTTAGGAAATTGGCCGCGGTAATGGAAATGTGTTTGTATTAGTTAGCCTCTTCATTTTTTAGTCCCTCTGTATTTAGTTTTGTCAGTTTCATTTAATCTCCATTAGTGGAGTTTGTTAAGCTCTCCCCAGTGTTAATGTGTTATTTATGACTCGACTTGGTACCGCTCATTAAGCTGGAAGTGTCCGCTCCCATTCCGGTTCGAAGCCTCAGAACGTTCTGATGCAACTGTATGAATCTGTCCCACATTAGTGAGCAAGGATGGCTTGCAAAGAAACGCTTTTTTCTTTTGCAGAGCTTAACATTTGCCCGGTTAAAGGCTGCCTAAGTAACCAATGGTATTTCCCCATTGTTCTTTGGGATGGTCACAATTAGATTGTTGTGATGTATAATTTGAGATCATTATTATGGTGCAATGAATTTATGATCCAGGCTAATTATTATCAGTGTTTGTCTCTGAAATTATCATGGTGTATACACAGTATGTACTTGGAAGTATCCTTGTTTAATTTAAGGTGTTGGTATAATTTTAGCACACTAAGTGTATTTGTGATACAAACAGATTGAGATTGGTTTTGCTTCCAGAAAAAAATATGATGTGTGCTACAATTTAAAGACTTTATGTACTCTTTTGAGTCCCTGAGCATCTGCAATCCCAGAGAAAGAAAGCTCCAGTTTAAAATAATTATTTTGGTGTAGGATTGTATTATTCGAAGCGACAAAGGCTTGTTCGGTATAGTTACTGCCTGGCTTCTGAACGGTGAAGAGAATTGACAGTAGTGGCTGGAGGCTCATTGACACAAAGTTAGCGTGAGTCATGTGGATTTCCAGTAGTCCGGGAAATGCATAAAAGTTATTTGCAATACAGTCTGCTTGTTCATTGCAGCATGTTACAATTGAAAATCTGAGATAATTTGCTGGCAGAATATTCGTTTTCAGTGGGATTGCTTTTGGTTTCTTGATAAAATGGGTTTCAGAAAGACAGAATGTAATGCAGTTTTGTATGTCCACTAAATACATTTTTTTCAGTAGCAGGATTTTTATACTGGAAGTGGTCGTTTCTTAAGGAGAGCTGACTGAAATATTGCAATTGAAGACTGTATTGACTGTTAATATCCCAAAATGTATGTCCTTTTTCAAATACAGCAAAATACATTCTGAGGTTTAATTAAAAAAAATTCTGTACCTTTGGTGTGATTACAACAATTTCTTAATTGAGCTCTTAAGCGTAAGTGCCTTCAATCTGAAATATATCAAGATCGATGATGGTCATTTTCCCATAAATTTAGGTTTTACTGATAACAATAAGCACTATTGCAATATCATCACCTTCATGTAATTAAGTCATTTTTTTGGTTAAAAATACTTTTCTGCTGGTGCTCAAATGATTTTAAAGTTTCTAGCGATGCCACCAGAATAGAGATTTTCTTTAAAATGTCACAGATGACACAGATACAAAATTATGACAAAAAAAATCTCTCACTGTGTACTTAGAGTCTGGGTCCACTGAGAAATACACAATAAAACTGCTTTTACACTAAGCAAGCTGATTTCCTTAGTAGTGATCCCAGTGAAAGAATGTATTGTCAGGAAGGAGTTATTGTTATTTACTACAGAATCTCTTGAATCTGCTGGATTTCGCGTAAATCCTTTGAGCTGTTCTGCTATGATCTTTATGCGAGCAGGCACTGATGCCTCAATAAATCCCTTTGACAAGCGTGATATGTAAAAATCAATATCTGTTTATCAGCTGAGCCACCGCTGGTCGGAATGTTAGCTCACCTGGAGTCTCGGCGCCGTCCCAGAGCTGCTGCTAAGTTGAATTCGCGCGCCAGGACTCGGCTTTCGCGCGGTGTAGCGTTCAGGCTGCGACATGTTTTATCACAAGATATATGATGGTGGCCAATGGCATGAGTTTGGGGGGGGGTTTGAGCCGGATTCGCTCCTGAGATCAGACAGATAATAAAACGTCTTGTAAGGGGAAAGTGGTCAAGGAGCTGCAAAGAATTTTATGTCCCACAAAGTCAGCTAAGATATTTAGGCCTCAATCCTCCCCAATCCTTTCTTAGGGTCATTGACATGTAGGTATAACTACTACTGAAATGAATGCGTACGTGTCATTCTGTCGTGAAGGTTTCGGTTACTTTCCGCCGCGAGGCCCTGTCACGTCACGTTATCCACGTGACTTCAGCGATAGTCTCTGTGGTCTCTGAATCGCAGGCCGAGCCGAGCCATCAGCGGATCGTGTTAGTCACATCCATGCTTCAGTCTTTGGGCGCTGGTGCCCGTACAGATAACTAACAGGGAATGGCACGCTGTTCAAGGGGCTGAAGGGCTCTCGAGAAAGACTCACGGCAAGCGACACGGGCAAGCTGTAAAGGCAGAGCTGAGGAAGCGAGGAACAACTGTCAGCATCCAGGGCTACAGCGAGCAGCTAAGCAATTCGCATGCTGACCCGAAGAGTGAAACTTCAACTCTGCAGTAAAAAATGCAGCTCTGCAATAAAACCCAAAGCATTGCGATATGTTCAAATGTAAAATTTGTACTTGTGGGAACAATGCATGCGTATATAGAGTTGGCTCCACCGGAACGATTTCCATTCTGAAGAGTCTACAGCTGTATGAGGCGGTGCAGACAGATTTGAGTGAGGGTAAAATGTGCAAAGCTTTCAGTTTCTACATTTGGATTAAGATATTTTGTACCTTTTTGACCTATATCTCAAGTATATAGAGGAGCATACAGAAATTATGCAGAACAATTTATTATAGCAATACTTTATTGCATGCATTCAAGCCCCTACAGAAGCAAAATTTATTATTGCATTCAGTCTGATTTATTATAAACTTTTGCCTAATTAATTGAACAATTCTGCCTAACATTGAATTGTTGTCCTTCATGGTCGGCAGTAAAGGTGATTGAACTGTGGTGGGTCACCCCACTGCTGGTCCCCAAAGACTGCTTTGCACTGCCTGTGATGACCCAGAGAGGTCACGCAGTCTGCTGGGAGTTCTTTCACTTACCCATGAGCCTCCAGGGCACGGCTAGCCACATTTAGCAATAAAAGAAAAAGGATGTGTTGCTTTCTTTGTTAGTCATTGGAGGCTGTTATAACGTGTTATAATGCCTGTCTTCCTGAAGTCTTTTGCGTTCAAGGTATTACTGCATAATGCCATAATAGGCAGTCAGAACTTATTTGGACTAGTTATATATTCCATTATACATTTCATTTATACTTGCATGTTAATCTCTATTTCTGAGCTATATTTTGTGTTATTTGAGTTTAGCAGATCGCATTTTCATTGCTTATTGGAACTGACTGCTTACTGCACACATGACAAAGAAACCCTTGAATCTTGAATATAGAGTCAAGGTTTATTGTCAGCCCATCAACACATTTATACAGATATGGAATCATAATGCTAGTAGAGTTGGGTAATTCAGGTCCATAGAATAAAAGTCCAGACCAGGATTTTGTTTCAAGCTGGTACCAGGATGCACAATGGGAAGAAGGCAAGCTGATGAGGCACTGTGATGCTCTGGCCAGTGTTCTGCTTGGAAACCTTGGGTCCAGGCATTCATGTGGATTTTACTTTGACACGGACCACCTACCTAAACATTGTTGCAGACCAAGTACCCCCCTTCATGGCAGCGGTATTCCCAGATGCCAGTGATCCCTTTCAGCAGGATGATGCGCCCTTCCGCACTGCAAAAATTGCTCAGGAGTGCTATGAAGAACATGAAAGAGTTCAAGGTGTTGACTTGGCTTCAAAATTCCCCAGAACTCAATCCGATTGAGCATCTGTGACATGTGCTGGACAAGCAAGTCCGATCCATGGAGGCCCCAGCTCACAGCTTACAGGACTTAAAGGATCTGTTGCTAATGTCTTTGAGCAAGATACCACAGGATACCTTCACAGGTCTTAGTGGCAGGAGGGTGAATATTAGGCAGGTGATTTTAATGTTACAGCTGACTTCACATACTACATGTACACAGGGACTGGCAGTGCTGTCAGGGCATTACTTGAATTTCCAGCAATGAAAACTTGATACATGAGAAAATGTTTTATTATTCTTTCTGAGGAATGAGTAAGGTAAGAACAGGCTTTCCGGAGTGCTCCGCACAATCACTCCTTATCGTTTGTAATGGTTTTCTTTTTTTGGGTGGCGGCAGCAAGCTTTCTTTAAGAAAATAGTAATCTGTCGAAACACAAAATCAATGTCAGGCACAGGATATTCATTTCACCTCCTCACTAACAAGTTTATGTTAGCAACACAGAGTGTCTTAGAAAAAGACTGTACAGGAATTGTGTTTCTCTACTTCACCTCATCCCTTAGCCCATAATTCAAATACAGTGGGACCTCAGTTCTCGAACTCATTAGAACTGGAATTTCTTAAAAGTTCAAAAAAAAAAAATTACCTAGAGCTCGATCTGAATCTCAGAAGTCAAACCGTGAACGCCGACCTAATATAACTTGTACGTGCGGGGAAATGAGTCACGCAGCACGTCTCTCAGCGGAAACAAAGGGTAGCTTCAGTCTCAGCCTCGCATTGGCTGCGATAGCATCGTGCATGTTTACACTAGCTGAATACATATATGTAGACAGTAAAAATACATTTAGACAATGATAGACAGTAACATTTGATAAATGTGCTTAGATGTCTTTATTTGTCCCCTTTGGGACAAATAAAGTTTTTTGAATTGAATTTGAATTGAATTGAATTGAATTGAATTGAATTGAATTGAATTGAATTGAATTGAATTGAATTTGAATTGAATTGAACTGAATTGAATTGCTACAGTATATACTCTTCTAGTTTTATCCGGTTCAATTTGTGTTTAAATGCTAAAAACATATTTAGGTGTAATTTTTTTGGGGGGCCGGGAACCAATTAATTGTTTTTCCATTATTTCTTTTTGGGAAGATTCGATCAGAACTCGAACTTTTTAGGATTCGATCCAGAGTTCTGAACGGATTAAGTTCGAGTTCTGAGGTACCACTGTAAATCAATATATAACATTAAAAAACGTACCTTACGTGCGCCATTTTTGCATGTATTTTTTTTTCATAGTCTACTGTTTCATTCACAACAAAAATGAGCGAAGGTGCTGCTTTTATTGTCATTTATCATTTGTGACGTTTGAATATCAGGATAAATTGCTTTATATTACGTCATTGTACCAAGTTTATTATGTAAATATTAATTTATGCAAAACAGTGCATGCGCAGAAAGTACGCTAAGCTATGTGGGAAAAGGCGGGAATTTCGACGGCTTGCGCTCGACGGAAGGCGCCGTATCGCTGCGGCGGAGCATTAAGTATCGCTGTCGGCTGCGATAATTGCATCATTTGCCGGTTTTAAAGCCGGTACTCGGCACAGGGATAATGATGTGATCGGATGGCCTGCGTCAGCATCTCTTCGGCTGTTTTATCTGACGTTCATTAGTTCTTCTGCATATGCATTGTATATGTGTGTGTGTGTGCGGACTGGGGGCAATTTGCGAGGCGTTAAGAGTGAATTATTAGTACCATAACACTTAAGTCTGATGGCAAAACTTAGCATTATTTTTGTATGCATGAGTACGTTTTAACTCAAGTACAAGAGAGGATTAATCTAATTAATAACATCATTCAAGCGTATCAACGGAGACCGACATAAGTTTTTTTTGCCTTAATCGATTTGCACTCTAATTCTTTTGAGTAGTATTTTAATTTTTGCTTATATCAAGTAAAATATTATATTAATTATAATTCATAAAAATATATTTTTTTTCATTTCTAATTGATCAGGACATTATTTTTTCCATAGTGAAAATGGAACAGGGTTTTTGACTGAATAGGACGTATGTAATGCTCTATTTTTAGTTGTTACGTAGGTGGTGAGGTGACTTTATGGGGGTCTCTGGTCTATATTGTTTCTGGGATTTTCAGTGGCATTTGAAGGGGTTGCTGATCCGCAGTCCATGGCTCCAAGGTTATATCTGGAATGTAATTCTTATATGCAGTTCAACTTTTCTAAATGCTTTCACATGTTAGATGAAATGATTGAAATATACCTGGCTGTATGCCTCTGTGTAAGAGACACATTACTTTTGGAATACTTCCAGAATAACTGAACTGAATGTCATTAAGGTTACGTTGAGGAATGAAAACAATGGTTATTTCTTTAAAAATTTAATACATTTCTAGAAAGACAGTTCTAGTTGTGGTACCTATATTTGTGACACAATAAACATTCAAATAAACAAAATATATAAATAAAGGGAATCTTTCACATTGACCAAGGGAAGGTATGTTGAGTGTGCACTGAAACGGAAAGGTTGTCGTACTGAGGAACCCCTATCCAGGAAGGAATGTCAATTAATTGGTCAAATCCGTAGATTTTCACAAAAGACAAAGATCGATTCAGTGGTTCAGAAAGGTTTTATATTTTTTTATACTGATATTTTGAAGTCTGTATATAGCGATGCAAGATATAGTGATGCGAGAATTAATAATAAGTATGTAGCTATCCCTGTTCTTCTGTTACATAATAAATACTGTGATTGACTACAATAAAAGGGACTGGGTTGAACAGTGTTCCCTATAACACATTTTTGCGCTAATGGATCATTTTTGTTTATATTTCCAGTGTTATCTTTCTCCATGGTCTTCATATGTTCGTTTGTATATTTCAGGAAAGTGACAACCTATGGTGGGATGCTTTTTCTACGGAGTTTTTTGAAGATGATGCCACTTTAACGCTTTCATTTTGCCTGGAAGATGGACCAAAGAGATACAGTAAGGGTTTTATTTTAAGATAAAAATGTAACTGCTGTTTATTATATGTGTAATTAATTTTAAAAAACTGTATAAAAATATGGAGAGGCAATAAAATTTTTATTTTAGGTATATTAACTGTGTTCACATAAAGTATTATGAACAGTGTGTCCACTTGGGAGTTTTTTCGTCTTATAAGTAATATTTTTTTATATAATTACAAGACCAGGTTGTTATTGGCATGATAAACCAAGGACTGTAATACTGATGTATTTCACTTTTGAAAATCTAACTTGTAACACCATCATTCATCATAAAATCTAGAGTATTTTACAACTCTGGCTTTTTTTACTGTGGAGATTCCGAATTCCATCTCACGGACCTGGAGGGTTTTTAAAAACATGTCTGTTTGCACGTTTGGTGAGTGCCGCTCGTAGTTCATCCAATAGCGGCTTACCCTGTGGACAGTGATTTGTTTATTGCCCCCGGCAACTTGCGTGGATTCGGATGACTCTGCCTCGCTAAGAGTGCATTAAAATCCTCCAGTGCAGTGATGTTTGTTTTTCTGTCTGTTTGCTTTGTTTTGCTGGGTTTTTGTTAGTGGCAGCAGAGCTGCTGGGAAGTTAGCATCCTGGCAATGATTCCCCTAACAGGATAGGCTTCGCGTGGTTTGCCACCACTCGTCTAGCTGTAGGGTTGCCAGTGTGCCATGATATTTTGGCATTTTGTAGCAGGCCGCTGATTATGCCAAGGCGATTCTAGGGGAAGCTTGGAGAGGGCTGTGGATCAGAACGGTGTGTGTATGTCTGTGTGTGTACGCGTGTGTGCATGCGTGCGTGGGCATGTACTGTATATATTACAGAAAGTCCCCGCAATGCCAAAAAAAAAACTGTTATTCTGACCTTGTGGGGACTGAAAAAATGGGAAATAAAAATCTGCGAATGCAATAAAACCACTAAAGATGCAAAGTCTTGTATTTTGTTTGGTTACTTATGGTTGAGGATGGTTATGGTTAGGGCTGGGTATGGGTTAAGCTTCTTATGTTGAGATTAGAGTTTTCCCCATAGAAATGAATGGACGCTCTCCACAAAGATATAATTACAACTCTGTATGTGTGTGTGTGTGTGTTTGTGTGTTTGTGTAAGTTTGTATGTTTAGTTGGTGATGACTTAAGGCAGAAGCACCACTGAATATAAACTCTTTATCAGGCTTAACAAAACTGATAACGTTTATTATCTGTTACGGTGAGGCTTCATGAAGGAGATATGATCCATGTGGTGACTCTCAACAAAGGGATTATTAACAAAACAGAACATAAAAGGAGAACCAGAAAATAAAGGGCTCATGGGGGGGGGGGGGGGGGGCCAAAACAAAAAAAGGAAAAATAAACAACTAACTAAACAAAATCAAACCCCAAGGAAACAAAACTGAACCCAAACAGGGAACAGAGCACAACTGGGAACAAGACTGTGAAACAAAGCATAATGAGCCACTTAGAAACAGAACAAAATCCAGAACTTAAATACACAACTAAGAAGACACGACGCAGGACAAGTGGGAACCATAATAAAATCAACCAATCACAAGGACTAAGGGCAACAAGAAACAGGTTGGGTATATTACAATTTACAAGCACTAGAGACTAGGAAACATTAACACTGAAGGCTAACTACACTAGGAGAGACTAGGAACACAGGTACAACAGAACATAATTAAATAAGGCACGGACGGGGTAGACTATAAACATGGACACAAAGCAAAGGTATAGGTAAACAATACCAGACACTAGGGATAAAATAAAACCAATACATTAAACAAAAGGTGAGGCTCAACTCATGACAGAGAGGATACCAAGCTCTAAGCCATAGGCTCAGCCCATTGAGCCATACAGCAGCCCAGGGAGAGCGGGAAACACACTAGGGCAGGGTTCTTCAAATCCGTACCTCGTTTCCAAATCCAGGCCTTGTTTTCAGTTCTCCCATGGAGTTAGTTTAATAATTACTGATTCTGATTGGTCAGAGGCTTCACACCTGAATGACAGGTAAAGGAAGGCTGGAAAACCAGCAGTGCTCGGACCTTGAGGACCGTGATTTGCATAACCCTGCACTAGGGCATTACCAAATGGGATTGCCAGGGGGAACTGCTGGCCTAATGGGGAAAAGACACACGGGACAGGGCCAGACAACTCTGATACGGTCATTTTAATGATAAATGTTTCAATAATTATTTACTGTATTTTTTATTTAACTATTAGGATTTGATAATAGCTATAATAATTTAAATATGGACAGCTGTGCTTCCCTGGGTATCACTTTTGCGTCATACTTCTAGGGTCAGGTGTTCAGTTCACACCCCTCATTGTGTGGGTGTGTGCAGTGCATATGCCTTCTGTGCAGTTTCGTTGCGGGTTGTCTGGTTTCGTCTTGCAATCAGAAAACATGTGATTAGTTGCTGTCTCTAAATTGCCCATAGGATGGGCCTGGACGCATATATGATGGACTGACAACCTGCCCTGGGTGGTCCCATGCCTTTTGCCTTATGCTTCCTGGGACAGACTCACTGTGAGCCCACACTGGGTACCTGAATAGATTTTTGATTAAATGTATGTACATTTGTTTGTGTGTATAGTTATATCTGTATGTGTGGAGCTTATAGAAAATATATAGTAATATAAAACACCTGAGCCACATCCTGCAGGTACCCAGCTTCTTTCTGACTCACTTGGTGGGGAGAGAAGAGCGTGTGTAGGAGCTGCAGTAAAAATACCCCCCTCAGAAGGAAGTGTGACTCCTCTGGGGAGCAAAACAGAATGAGAAATTAGTCATCGTGGAAAAAGAGAAACTTCCAGCATGAGATTGCGAACTGTTTCTCAGCAGCGACAAATTTAAGACATATATGTATAGAAATCAAAGCATCACAGAGACAAATGCTAAGCCTTACAGTGTTATTTCATGTGATATTACTCATACATCCATTATCCATCCCCATCCTTGTGCTGTGTGCTGCCTGGGTTATGCTCCGCCCCCCTCCTCCCCCCCCGAAACCCTGACCAGGTTAATCAGTTTGAAGGTGGATTGATAGTTTCTTGTTTTATTTGAGAACATGAACTGTAAAAAACTGTATAATTAAAGCATTGGGCTGAATTTAGGATATCTCTTGTAAAGATTTTTTTGGATTGTATGAATGGTTTGAGTATGAGACACCTGACTATAGGGTTATAGACAGACTGTCCTAAGGCAAGGGATCTGGCTTGATTTTGTCCCAGTTGGCTTTATTTTACCAGAGACTGGTTACTTTCTCAGTTCCCAAAAGGGTGCTGGACCCAATTCCGCGAAGGATCGTCTGTCCACGTGTTGTGGGATGAAAGTCATCCAATCCCCCAGTTAAATACCTTGTAATGTAATCCACTAAGATAAGAGTCTTGCATTATAATGTAGGCTGGATCTGCTCAAATAAAGGTCAGTCTAATGTATTTATATAAATAATACACCACGACCCTGAATGAACTAATCACATTGTTACGTTACCTTTACAAACCTCTACATCTCCTGTTAACATGACTGTGATGTATGGTGCACTTCCGTAAGCCACCAGAGCGTCTTGTTTCCAGTCCCGTGACGGTGAAGCGATTGTGACAGATTAGTGGTGTTGTCCCTTGTGTCGTGGCTGAAGGTCCTCTCTGTGGTGTACCGCTGACGGCGGATTTGATGTGATTCAGGCTGCTTGTCTGATCTCCGCTGCATTATGGCTGTCACTCCGGGTGACAATGGCAGATTGGCACACGACCAATTAGAACCTTCTGGGATCAAACCCACTGGCTTACATGAGGTCATTTGTCCGGGCTTCAAGTCGATACCCTCATTTTCACAATCTGTGTTCTTGACTTGCTGTACCTGTACGATTGTAATAGGTTTTATGTCCCCTTGCCTTATAGCCTTAGCCTTATATCCAACTTCCCATAATGCAATGGAAATAAGGAGTTCTACAAGCTGTGCCCCCCTTCCGCCAACAATTCTGACTATGAAAAGTGGTTGGAAGATGGATTGATGAATGAAAGCTGTGATTAGGGTCCACTTTTACAAGCAAATGACAGGCCACATGTTTATTAACAAAATACCATAATTAGTTGGATTCCTCAAACTATAAATAGCTTAATGACGAGCAACGTTTAATCTTATGATTTGAGCGCAGAAGAATGAGAATAAATAAGTGATTTTATGTTTATTCTATACATCGGGATTCCTACGTTCTCATATGCATTTGCAATCTGTTTCTACTTAAATTGTGTAGTACTTTCCGAAGTAAATGAAGCTAAAGAAAACGTAAATGACTGCCCCCGAGCTATTTTCAATATATAGGTCGATTTAGCCAAGCTAGCATTATTTAAGTCCTCCCCAGAAGCAGCGCTCTAAGCAAAGCATTAAATTATTCTAACTGTGTGAAAAATGTTTTCAAATGGCAGCACGGATTGTAGAATAATCTAATAAAGGTCCCTTAATTGACCTGCAATACTAAGGGTGCAGTACACCATGGTTGATGTCCATCCTGATTGCAGGTCACTTCATTCTGAGTGCCATTCTGGTGGAGTGTATGCATGGAGTACAAGAGATGAATACAGGGTGCAGATGTCAAAAGAAGCCTTTTCCAATAAAGATTTCAGGTCATGTATGCTTAGGAGTTCTTTATTCTTTGCTTAACTATCCATTATCTATTACAGCTATAATCCCAAGAATCAGTTAAATGCATATTTAAATATTTTGACCTAAGACCTAAATTGTTTACAAATTAGTCATGGTGATAACACTTCCCCAACAGAACATATCCATCTATGTTTTGTTTTTGAGGATATCGTCCTTTTTTTCTTCGCAATGACTAGACATTAAAATAGATTTGAATGTGTTCAACATGTCATATAAGCTACCAAAAAATCATGCTTCACAGGAAGGGAGATTTTGGACGTTGGATGTAAAGATTTGGGGATGGAACTCTTTTTATACCTCCTTCCTCCATAGTAACAAGAAACCTCTTGTCAGAAGCAAGCAGGGATTATCCAGAATGGTAAGGAATCTAGGTGCCGTGTAAAGAGGCAGTGGAACGTTCCTGTTGTGAGGTGGAGATTTTGGTCCGCCCCTCCAAAAAGAGAGAGTGGAGCTTTCTTCTTGAAACCAGTCATTAACACTGCGCCATGACAAAGATTTTTTGGGGGTTTTTTTGTGGCCGCTTTAGGGTTTTTTAAGGATTGTTCCTATTGAAGCCAGTCATTCACATTGGCCCTTCTGAACCATTATTGGCGTCTCCCCTGGGATCTTTTACAAAGGTGCACCATCCCACAGAGAAGCACAGATTTTCATCTGTCTGAGTCACTATGAATATGATATCACATGTATGTTTCATGTGATATTGTGGTACGTGGCTTTCAGGGGGATTTACCAAGTTATGAAGTATGCTTGCACAAATTATAATGATCTTGTCTAACTGATCTAACCTAGTCCAGCAAGTCCACCCACTCGTTCCCCAAATGTTCTGATCAATCTTTGGGTGGAAGTGGATCTGTCCCCTCTCATGGTTACTGACTGGTGGCTTACATTGTAGTGTTCCTGAATATAGTGTCATTCTGTTGCACAGAAAAATAAATACCTGCCCACAAATGTAGAGCCTGCTTCAAATATTGTGTGACATCTGTTATAAGGCCCCGTCTCGCGTGTTCTTACCACATCTCCAAAAAAAAAAAAGGGTCAGTCGACCTTCTCCCCAAAGCATGGCAGCATCCAAGGTCAAACGTGGCAATAAACAGGGGAGGCGTTTGTAATGAGGGATGTGATTTATTAGCAGGAGGCTCATAGGAAATAACCTGTGGTTGGGGAAGATAGTGCTAAAAGATGAGAACAATATATCTACAGGCCCTGCATTGTTTAATATAACCGGGATTCTCCAAAATGCTCCGCAGCCGGCTTGTTTTGGGGTATTTTTTTGTCTATCAATGTTACAATGCTAAAATCTATTTACATTCTGGCTCCGTACTGCAGTCGGTCACATAACGCGCTTTTCAGCTTGGCTGCTGCGGCGCATACAAAATAATTATCCGACTGATGGAAATGCAATACACTCAAGTGCTATTTTGTTCATTTGTCGTTGGATGGTAACTGGATTTAATTGAGGTTTATTTCTGTCTCGAGGGTGGATTTACTACTTTGACACTGCCTGTAAAACCCTTACACTGTATAATTAGAAAAAAGAGTCTGCATTATACTGCAATGTGGTGCCTTTTTATATAAAAAAGACTGCAACATGATGCAATCTTTCAGCAATTTTCACACTTAAAAATAGCTCTAAAAGTAAATCACTTCAATTTGCTCATGCTTTTATGTTACACAGTAGAAATGGGATCGGGGATCGTAATAATTAAGAGACTGAAGTGCAATAACATTGTGTTCAACCTACAGAAAAGGATTAATTTATATGTGTAGTCTTAGGATGACACAGAGAAAAAAAAATATATATATACACATATATGTGTGTGTGTGTATAAATATTATTAGACTGAATAGATGCACAAATACTACAATGTTGCAGGTAATTATATATGATGATGATGATGATGATGATAGTGGATGCAAAACAATACCAGCCGGCATTTGACAAATAACAAGCCATTAAAAAAATGAAATTTGCCGAGATCCTTAAATGTATTACATTTCTGCATCTCACAGAGTTCAGCAAATGCATGCTGGCATACTGACAAGTGTGAAAGGTGACAGAATGATAAAAGTGAGGGTGACAGAGGCGTAAGGCTAAACTGTCACCGAAGCGTGGTTTCATTTTTTTCCTCGGTGCGGCAAAGCATCCTGCAATAATGTGAGGGAAAACACACAGGCGGTACACTGTAGCAGCCACAGCTTTAATATGCTTTGGAGTTTTTCACAGGCCTGGCCTTGTCATGAGACCAAGATCAGGAAACGTGAACCAGTGCGGCAGGGGAGGGGGGGCACGAAGGGGGCATTGTCGGTACTGCGAGATGCTTTGGAAGCGGGAGCTCCGGGATGCAGGAGGGCGGCCGGCGAATCGGAGCTCCCGCTGCAGTGATTGACAGGTCTGTGGATCCCTGGCCCAGCTGCAGCTCTGTGGTGGAGGGAGGCTCGGGGCTTCCCGGGCTCCGCACTGACTGACAGCTGCCTGACAACGGCAGCCAGGGAGGACGCCGACACGTGGGCGAGAGTGAGAGGAAAATAATGCGGGGGGGGGGGGATGAACCCC
>JAODJW010000050.1:1220202-1242176 GCA_026777045.1 Hyperopisus bebe
GGGGGGGGCGATGGCTCCGCAGCCTGTGACTCCGGCAGCAGTGCTGAGGTTTCTGGAGGAACGTGGTGGGGGGGGGGGGGGCGTGAGTCAAGTGTTGGTTGAAGCTCTGAGTGAGTAAGACTCCCTGGAGGGATAATTACTGGCAGGCGGTGCGGGGGCCCCCTTATTGTCCAAACCCGGCTCTCTGTGTGAGCTGAGGCTCGAATGAAAATCTCACATTATGCACTGCGCTGGATTCAGTCAAAATAATAAAGAGAGAGAGAGAGACAACACAGCACCCCCCCCCCCCCCCCCCCGCCTCTCAGGACGCTACATCACAGGGTTGCGATCCGCCTGCGCTGTGCGTTTTTTTGTATCGAGGTGTTCACAGTCAGAATTTTAATAATGGAAAGTCTGATACACATTTTAAAAGCAATTATGGGTTCCATGTTCCTTAATGGGCAGGCCTATTGAATTTCCTATTTCTTTCATGATGGGTAAAATGGAAAAGTGTGTTGTTCCTCAGAATTAATACATTGGAAGTCAGCTCCTGCGTAGACGGTCAATTACCCAGACATAGCTTGGAACAAGCATTCCTATGCAGTGCTCCACTCTGTTGGAGTGCCTTTCCCTCAGTGGATTTGCATACTCTGGTTCCAATAAATATCTATGATCTACGTAAGCACAAAAGTGAAAGACGAGGTTTTTGTGCCTCTGCTGTGCACCGAGGAACAATTTTGAACATTCTCTTGGAAGCTAAATAAACATCAGGAGGTGCACACAAGCTGTTATGCTTCCAGAAGACACCTTTGCATTTAGTCCAATCATACGTCCTCTGTATGACTTTTTGTGAAGTATGTATGACTCTCAATAAGATACAATACAGGAAGCTTTTATGTAGACAAAGCTAAAATATCGTTAAAGGTAGTGTAAGAAATACCATGGTGATGGTTCTGGTTGGGTTATATTTATGTATTTTTCCCAGCAGCTAAGAAGCTTAGTGGCCAGTTTAGTTACCAGTGCAAACCTTTTTCAGAGAGGAAACCAGCTCCATTCTGTCCAAAATAAATTAAATATATCTTAGCCATTATTCGCAGTGTAATTGTCATAATTAAAATTGATTTAGTCTGAGCCATGTAGGTGTTTCCACTAACACGGAGCTTAGCTGGCTGTTATAGGCAGTGTGGGTTTTACAATGCATACCCCAGCGTCAGCTACACAACGGTGGGCTGGTTATGGAGGGGTGACTCACCATGAGCACAGCAAGGCTTTGCGGACGTACGAAATAGCCGGGAGGCCGCAGGGCGATAAAACAAAATACCCGCCGCCAACGACGAGGCGGCGAGAAGGAGGTGCCCCTGATGGCATCGCTGAGGAACTAAACCGACTGGCTTCCTTCCTGGGCGTCACCGAGTCAGGGTCGGTGCGAAGCCAGTTGAGACGGTGGCGGCGATAATGGCGCTATTAATAGCACGAGCTGCACCTGACCCCAGAAAAACAGTTAGCCTGTCCAATCCCCAGTGGTTGAAGTGGAAAACCCCCAAAGCAGGCTAGGGAGTGGGGGGGAGGGGCTATTGTATCTCTGCTGCACCCACTGTCAGCTCGATTGTACCAGTCCCTCCCCCCTCCATGTACCATACCTGCCAAGCAAGGCTGCCCCCGCATCACGCTCAGCTAGGTGAGCTCGATTTGTCCCCTCACTTTTTGCGTTGCCCCGAGAAAGCGGCACTGCCAAAGGCTGGCTTGTTTTGAGGCACGATTTGTATTTTTTGTTCAGTTTTATTTAATATATGAATGTACACACACAAACCATCCATACCCAAATGTACGCCCTCGCATATACAATAAGGTGCAAAAATCTGAGGCAGTCGCAGAAAATTATGTCTTCATAAAACTATGGCATTATGTCTGTTAAAGTACGCCAGCTTAGTCGTTTCAAAACCTCTCCGAAAATCACCACAGTATTTGCAGCGATCATCCAATATGCCGATGCGTTTTTTGACTGGACTGCTACCCACCTCGTGCGGTTAATCAATGCCTCATTGACTTCTTTAACCAATTAAATTAATTATTTAAGTGAGCTGGTGGAGAAATTCAGTGAATAAGTGGAGACGCTGGGGTGCCCCTGAGGAGATGTTTGGAAACTGAAGCGGTGCTGTTCTAGTCATCCAGAAAGATACCAGTAACTTTTTGGAGAACAGAAGAAATTTTTGTTTATGTCTTTATAGTGTATTATTGTGTTATGCATTATTCTCTCTGTGTCAGTCTCTCTGTCTCTCTCTCTTTCTCTGTCTCTCTCTCTATATATATCTATATATATATATATACAGAAAATGGATCTGTGTGTGTGTGTATATATATATATATATATATATATATATATATACATACACACACATACACACACGTGCACACACACGCAGATCCATTTTCTGTAACCGCTTGTCCTATTCAGGGTTGTGGTTGGGGGGGTTCAGACCGC
This sequence comes from Hyperopisus bebe, assembly GCA_026777045.1. Lineage (NCBI taxonomy): Eukaryota > Metazoa > Chordata > Actinopteri > Osteoglossiformes > Mormyridae > Hyperopisus > Hyperopisus bebe. The sequence continues at coordinate 1,222,664 of JAODJW010000050.1, forward strand.
GAGGCTCTCTCTCTCTCTCTCTCTCTCTCTCTCTCTCTCTCTCTCTCTCTCTCTCTGTGTCTCTCTCTCTCATATATAATGTATGTATATGGGTGTGTGTGTGTGTGTGTGTCTATATGTATGACATCAACAATTTGTAAAGATGAGATTCAGGTAAGGCTAGGTATTTTGGATTATTCCTGAGTTTATTGTGGGACTGGGAATTTTGTTTGCTCCCTGCTCCTGATCTACCGCTGTCTCCTGATGCACTTTCATTCACTGCACAGACGGACACCCTAAGTGGTAGCATTATTGTTCCGAATTACTTCTGTCACGCTGTAGTGTCGCTAAAAAACAGCTTCCTCCTCAAAGCACAGGAAACCCCTTTTTAGTGCACGAAGTGCGACGCTTCCCAATGCACTGACTGGTAGGAAGACACGTACCTCCGTTGGACCTTGATTTAGCACCGTTTATGAGAGACTGGCCATGACATTGTGGAAGGAAAGGTCTCTGCTGCCTTCTGAGCCTTCTGTATGAAGCAACCCATGATGGTGTGGCAACACAGGGGCTTGGTGGTCAGTGCTGCAGCCCTGCACCTTCAGGGCTGACCATTTGCATGTCCCAGGGGGTCTGCATGTCCTGGGGGGGGGTTTCCCTGCCTTGTGCCCCATGCTTCCTGGAACTGGTTAGAGACTTGCTAACCACGCTATAGCGGATCAGCAATTATGGAAGATGGATGGATACCAGCCAATATACCATTATGTTATACTGTTATACATAATGTTTTGTCCAAAAATATTTTACATTTAAGTTGATTTACTGTTGCCCTTTTGAAGCTCTACTAGGCGTTTCAAATGCTCTGCTTTGTTAGATGTCTTTGGGAAGGAAAAAATCCGGAACTACGCTTATGAGTTACGGTGGTACCCCCTGTGTTGGGGCAATGTAATCGTTACCAGCAGACTGTGTTCCCTCCTATGGTTTGACTCCCCGCAGAGACTGGGAGAGTAACCAGGGGCAACCAGGGCCTTGCTTAGCGGCAGTTTGCCAAAATCATGATTCCTGGTGCAGTCCTGCCCGCCACTCACTCGCTGAGGTAGGATACTGAGTCTCCAGGCCTCTGGGGTCCCCTGGTGAGTGGCTTGCCTACTTGAGCATAGTGGAAGTTATTTTTTTTGAATCCCAATTCCACTTAATTTTATCAGATGTCCTCCACAGTCGGTCCAGATATCCTCCTTGCATTTAACGTGGCATGCATTGAAAAAGTCAATTGTGTTTGCATCTATTCCCTCATTTTTGTTGGGTTTAAGCTTGCCTGTATCTCACTGTCTTGTTCCTCTCTATTGAATTGACAGTAGAGTAGTTTTGCTGCCTGAAATTATTTACAGTAGATTGAAGCCTGTTTACAGCATGATTGAATTTTCCATCACCGCACAAACGAGGATGATCCACCTTCTCTAATGAATCTCATTAAACTTGTGTGTACATGTGTACCTGTTTGTAATATTTGTGTGGGTTTGCTTAGAGTGTGCCAAATGTGTGTGTGTGTCTGTGTCTGTGTGTGTGTGAGAGAGAGTATTCATTGGTAAGTTAGCATATTCCTGTATTTTTAGGTGTTCAGGGACCACTATTCTGTGGAGATTAAATATCCCCAAAAAATTTTACAAATTCTGAATAACAGATGTTGGGGGGGGGGTGACATCTATTTATGTTCTGCTTAAAAGAAAAACTAAACTAAAATTATTGAAACTACTTTTGTTTATTGGAATGGGTTTAAGAATAATTAATTATATGACAATCATTAGAAAGTCCCCATAAAGCACAATAGCGTCGGTGTGTGCACGTGCATGATGGTGTGCTAGAGAGGAATACTGTGAATATGTGACACATTTACGATGTGTGAGTCTTGGTGTGCTCACGTGTAGATGCGTGTCTGTGTTTATCGCCTGCGTGTGCCAGCAGGTCCACCTCTGTGTTTGTGAGCGTGTCCCCGTGTTTGTTCCTCCGTGGCTGTTAGTGGGTGGGCTCGTGCACGCTGTCTCGTCCCCCCCGCTGTCACTGTGGCCACAAACCGCAAGGGGGGGGGGTCGGGGCTGCCCCCCCCCCCCCAACATTTACCGCTCACAGCCACCTTTCGGCAAAGTCGCACAAGGCCTCATTACGTCCTGCCGGGCCCCAGCCACTGGCAACCAATCAGGTGGACTCAGAGGGAACGATTCCATAAAGTGGCACAGATTAATGTGACTAATTAACAGGATGTTAATTATTTGTAAACTGCGTGTTTGGATACACATTACTTGAGAGCCGTGTGTCGTGCTGGCTGTTTACCGAAACGAGCGATTGCTAATCCCATCTCGCGAGTGCTCTTGTCTGAAGCAGAGCCAAGCAGCAAGGACCCTCTTTCACAGACAAAGAAAGCGGCACCGCAGCCCCGAACGGGAGAAGCATGTTCCCGTCTCGCGAAATCCGCTTTCAGGTCAGCTTCCACCTGTTGACTGACAGCACTCGTTAGCGCTAATGAACCCGAAATGAGCCGAGGCTGGATTTATTGACATTAGAGCCAGTCGGCTCATATGCACTGCAGAGAGGGGCGTCGGGAATTTATACCCCACGTTCTCACGGATTAGGCATGCGCGTCAGCGACCTTCCTGCGCAGCCCTACACGCAGGGGCGTAGCTGGAAATCCGTCTGAGAAAATGTCATCTTGCCCCCCCCCCCTCCCCCCACCCACCAAAATTTGCACGTAATTTTACAAATTCAAGGGATGGACCCCCGGAATCTGCAGGGGTATCCATGGCCATTCGACGCCTGGCTGCACGTCACAAGTGAAGAGTACCTGTCCATTTAAAGTCTGCTCTTGAATATTTGTCTTATTAGGTTCTTACCTTGTTAAGAGTTATTCTGTAGCTCTTACTCCAATACTGCTTACACTTATACCTGGGCATTCACTGGAAGCTCAGCCTAGCTGTGCTCGTGCCTAGTGAATTCCTCAACAGCCCTATGCGTTTAATGTGTCATTTGCCTGACTTGTACGTCATGTTGGACAAAAAGCTAAATACCTAGTATTTACATAGTAAATACATAAATGTTGAAGGCTCCAGCTCTGGGAAGGTGCCTGGTCCTCTGGGAAGGTGCCTGGTCCTCAGTGTTTGGGGTCAGCTCTGACCCGCTTCCACACACACCTTCAAGGGTGGTTCGGCTCCACTCAGCTGCCCGGCTTCCAGCAGTGAGACTTGCAAGCTTTTATGTTCGCTTAGTCATGCCTGGCTCGCCGAATTCCAAACAAGCTGGTCACAACCGCTTTCCTTTACAAGGTGAGCGCTTAAACCACACGTTCCTAAGTGTTTGAAGGGAGAGTTTTTTTATATATATATATATATATATATTTCAGCTCACTAGCTTAACTGATAGCCCACAGCTACCTGATGTATCCCGGGCAAGTCTGAGATATTAGCCACGAAGGCTGACGGTTTGCCGCCCAGACTCCATGGAGTTACAGTTCCTATTTATTTCAAGGATCCTGGGGACGAGTTTTTTTTTTTTTTTTTTTTTTTTTCTTTTGCTGAATCGCTCAAAGCGAAAAGAATCCTGTGAGTAGCGGCAAACACTGATTTAACTAGCTGAGCAAAATGTCTGCACTTCTATTGCGTCTGACGGGGAAGAATTTCAGATTTACTGCACAGACCGTAGTCTGAACGAGTGTTTTGGAGTTTTAAAAGGAAACGGGCCCCTCGGTATACCCCCCCCCCCCCAGTGGGAAGCCACTCGGCATGCCTTCAGGTATGTCCTTTTTAGTATCCACTTTTACTGAAAGTCTTTCCAGCCGGGTCCCCTAGGGTTTGAGACCATTTATAACCGTCGTGTTAAAGGGTTCGCCGTGGAGCGAGCTCACACGGCCCAGCAGGTGTCTACGAGAGGCCTCACGCGTCTGACCGCTTCGCCTGGAGACGCTCAGGAGCGATCTGCTCCCAGCACGCTCCCCGCTCAGCGGGACCATTCCTCTTCCTCTTTTGCTTTACTATCGTGATGCTGACGGGTTCCTATGGTAGCAGATAGGGGAAATCAAATTAGCTGAATGGGGCTCACTTCTTCTCTTTGCCGGTCGTCATCTTAAACATACAAAGTAGACAAGTCCTGTCCCATGCCTGCACAAATCAATGTATGGCTGATTTTAATAAACAGGGCCGGAAATGCAGAAGGGTAAGATCATCAGCATTGATTAAAATCCATTCAGAGTGCTTCGCCACTCTAAAGAATAATGTGCTTGCTTTTGCTGCTCCGATTATAAGCAACATTCAACTGAGATCCTTCTCTCTCTTTCTCTCTCTCTCTCTCTCTCTCTCTTTCTCTCTCTTTTATCCACAGCCATTGGGAGGACGCTCATCCCTCGCTATTTCAGCACTGTGTTCGAAGGCGGTGTCACCGACTTGTATTACATCCTCAAACACTCCAAGGAGTCCTTCCATAACTCATCCATCACTGTGGACTGTGATCAATGTACCATGGTCACTCAGCATGGAAAACCGATGTTTACAAAGGTAAAGGTTTCTGCCCCCTTCCGCGATTGGAGTCCCGCTCAGAAGGGTAAAATTACTTGCCCTCTAGTTTAAATTCTGGAGCACTCCAGTGTTGTTCTCGACAGTACAGACTCTGAGGACGATATCTGCTTTTAGCCCATTTAACAATCACACATTAATGAAATGTTATTGGTCGATATCTAAATACTCCTGAGTCTATTCTTCCAGCGCATTGTTCATTCATGTTCCCATAGCATGTGTCTTTGATATATGAAATGCAAGCTTCTCTTTGCTCTGATTCATGGTTTGATCAAATTCCCTGATCCCTTGTGACTTCCTTCATGTCTACGGAACTCATTTTTGATACTGTAAACACTTTCACCTTATTATGCAGCATTTCAACTCAGCTTTAGGTTTTTTTCCAATTAAAAAATTGCTCCTTTAAATAATGGGCACAAGAAGCAGGTGCACTGGCTGTGGATTTTTTAATAATTCAGCAGCTGCTATATTTGGTAAAAATTTATCATCTGCATTAACAAATAGTACATTCAGATACACCCTTTTTACTTTCTGTGAAATATTTATCGCAGTCCCTTATATTGCTATTTTTAGCATTAAATAAAATCACGAAGTGTCAGTATTCAGAGAAATCGGACAGCCTTCGGAATATCTGTTTTCACATTTTGTGGTGTTCAGTGCATTACTTGCTTCAGATTAAGAAACAATATTTGTTCCTTGGCATTTTGGTTAGAATCTTTAGAAATTAATGGAACTAGCACATAACAGAAAAAGGCAAAGCAGAGCTAATCAATGAAAACAGGAAGTGGGGCATCACAAACATATCACAGTCCATTTGCATTGGTTTTGGGGTATTCACAACAAAGGGAGTGAAGTGACAAACTTGATACCTCCGCAGTAATTGAGCCCACAGGTTTTCCATTACAGGGAATGGAGAAGAATGGTCCTGGGTACCAGGTTGGTTCCATGCTTGGGAAGGAGCAATAGTGGTGAGAAGCTATTAATGCAGCTGTTAATGGTGGATTAATCAGTCAGGGTGGGAGACTGGTCTCCCATCATGCAAACCTGACAGCGCACGCGCTAATTTAGCTCTAATTGTCAATGCACAGAATGGTGCATACTTGGGAAAATCCAAAAAATAGCTCCACTGGAATGCTGGAATACGCAGTCGTATCCTCTTGCACATTTGAAAAGAACGGTGGACCACAATCTCCATTCAAACACCAGTGTTTATTTGCGATGGCTTGTTTAGCTGCCCTGTGATTGTGTGATGATGCGCTCCCGCTAAAAATATGAAGAGCGTGGATACTGTCAGTCATCTTCTCTGACCTCCTGGCAGCGCTGGAAATTCCCCCCGCCCCCGAGATGCCTGGCATGCATCACACCTCTGCACCGTTGCCAGGGGCTAACCCGGAACTCGAGCGCCACGTGCCGATTCGTCTGGACACACATCTTTCTGGCTGGTGCCCCGGATGCGGGAGGACGTGTCAGTCGTCAGCTTCAGTCATGCGATTTTTCATGCGTCCTGCTGTACTGAGCTGATCTGTGGCTCTGAGCTGCCTTCAGCCTTCGCTTCATGATGAGATTCGTGTGAATCGCACGCAGGGTTTCGCTCCCTGCCTTCACCACTTTTCGCCGCAACTTTATTTTTCATTCAGCGTCTTTTCATAACGGGAAGTTTTCAGGCAGTCGATGGAGGTTTCCAGAAAGAAACCTGGACAAAATATAAACCAGCCTATATGGGTGACACACCTGACTTGATCATTTGCTATCTTCCCGAAGACATATATTTTAAAATTTTATTTTCCTGCTAATGTATACTTTTGGCCGCACACATATATTGTAACCATGACCTTATTTCACAGAGCAGTGAAGGTCCCACGTTCATACGAAATACCTGTCCTGGGTTTCCAAGCGCAGACTCTAGCTGTAAATTATTCATCAGCCGTGGGTTTCCTGAGAACAAAGACGCTGTAAGAGTATCAGCTTCACGAGAGATTAACAAGCTGTTTCTTGAGTTTTCTGCCTTATCACTCCAAGTGGGTTGTAATTTAAAAAAAATTTTTTAAAAAACTAGGCAGACAGGTGACCGCCTTAGAAACTGAAATGATTTTATTCAATGTAAGTACCATCAAAATAAATCCATAAGCAACATGTAACTACTAAGTTTTTTTTTTTTTTTTTTTAAAAAAAAGAATTGTTCTGGTCTCATGACTTATGCATTTTTTAAGCCTGTTTAAGACTGTGAAAAACAGACTTTGATTTTGGTTGTCATTTAGAGTAACATAATTGCTAAGGTATTTCAAACTCCTCCAGTTGCATTTTTTCTACATAAGAGCAGATCTGCTTTGGTGGGTGTCTTTTCTTTTTTACTTTCAACACAATGTACAAGATTCTAGTTATCGGAGTCCTACACTCATCTGGGGAAAAATGCCCTGCATTTATTAAATATATGTTTCATTGTGGTTTTGGGGCTGATTGAAGAAGGGGGTGTCTTGGAAACATCTCCCTCCCGTAGCTGCTTCTTGAGACAGTATATGCTAGGGAATGTGGACGGGGAGTGTGTCCGTTGCCCTGTATAGAAATACCACATTTCTACCCAGCATTGAGCTTTAACACAGTACATCCACAGCTGACTGCAGACGACAGCCAGGTTTCCAGGCACAAATGAGCACAGTGGCAGCGTAGTTTCCTGAAGTTATTTCTCTCAGCAATTTGCATGCCATGAAATAAAGTTGCACATTCGCAACAGAGTATTTTTAAATTTTTAGGCTGCCGAGTCAACTGTTTTATTATGTTTTATTTAGCAGAGCAGAGTATTGGAACGGGTTAAATTATATATTCACTAGTTGGAAGGGGGAAAAAAAATCTTTTTTTAGTTTTCTTTTCGAGCATGGTCTAGTGGTACCACGTGACGCGCTGTCTGCCTGCCAGCTTCTTTCTTGTTGATCCTCCAGAGACCATCTGTGCTGGGGGGCATTGATTAGAGTGTGTCTGCTGGGATTACATCTTTTCTGTTGCCATGCCAACAAATCAGCTGGTTTTGGTTTCCATGGCAACAAAATGTCAGAGCTCAGAGTACCATAACATGAATTCCGCAAAACAGAAAATGTTTTTCTTAATTGGTAACTCTCGTATTTGGGATTCATTGTCTGAGAAACAAGATAGTATTTAAAAAGCATTTAACAATATATATCATAATATGATATATATGTTAGGCCATAATACAGAATACAGTGTATATGACTGTTACCTATATTTATTTAATATGTTGGATCATTATAGATTTTTTCTGTCAATCTTTTATAGTTTTTTCAAGCAAAATTGAATGCTTTTCAATATGAAACCACTCTTTAAGTAGCATCATCGAATGCATAGCATAGTGCAGGTCCCAGAACTATATCTTTTCTCAGAGATTTACCATCAAAACATTTCAAAGCATGTCACTATAAGATTAAGTATCAACACCTACTTTCTATTTCTTATTTATTGTAAAGCTTATTATTGTAAAATGCAGCTGCTTGTGCAGTCCTGACAAGAACACAGTGCGTTGCACGGGGCTTAATTGAAAACGAGCTACCTCACCTTTTCCTAACCCCTGACACGCACGCATCTTTATCATCTTAATATCATGTCATTTTTGATAGGTAACATATGGGCAGCTGATTCCTCCACATGGTTCAAGAGTGCACAGATACCGTCAGTGATAGTAAGCCTAGTCAGAGATGTGTGGCACAGTACTGGTAAATGCATAACGTAAACGCAATTGCAATTTGGTAATGAGTGTCGAAGGCAAGTGGCTATGCATATGTGCAGCCTTGTATTGGATAACGTCGTTCTGTCCAATGTCGAATGCTTAAAGCAGTTCTCATATGTACACCTTACTTTAGGCGTTCGGCTGTGATGGACTGGCATCCTGTCCTGAGAGTTGTTCATCCTTGTACCCTTTCTCGGCTGAGATAGTTTCCATGTGCCACTATCAGCCTGTACTGAATAAATGATTGGAAGTGGATGGATGGATTTAAGTATGGATGGATGGATTTCATCACATTTTTAAGATGTCCTGTTATTCCATCCAGGGTGACCCCACCCTCATGCCCTCTGCATCATTGCATAGGGTTTAGGTTCATTGTGAACCTACCGGATAAGTAGTTATGGATGGATGGATGGATGGATTTTTAAAATGTGGTGGTGAAAAAACATTTTACTAAGATAACCAGTGCGGTTCTTATTTCTCCCAACAGGTTTGTACAGAAGGGCGCCTGATTCTCGAGTTCACCTTTGACGACCTTATGAGGATCAAGACATGGCATTTTACAATCAGGCAGTACAGAGAACTAGTCCCCCGCAGCATTTTAGCTGTGCATGTAAGTTTCTCTTGTCCAGTACCACACGTCTTGGTGCATTTGTGATTTACTTGGGATGGATTCCAGTGTGCCACCATTGAGGTTTCAAGATGGAGCCCCAACCCAGTTTTGAGTTTTCATGCTTATTTGGGCTCCATCTCAGCCATCCTTACAATTCAGGCAGATTTATGTCATCAAAATATCTTCTGTGAGTGACTGAGCACATGATTCTGTGGGTGTCCAGTCTTCACCTTGGGTACTTTCTACAATATCATCTGCCTTAGGGCCATTATGGGATTAGCAGTGGGGGTCTATGAACATTGAATAATGTCTCATCTAGAGTCTCACTATGTGCAGTATTAATATCAACATTGCATGTTATGCATTGTAATTGTCACATCGCAAGAATCACAATAGTCAGCTGGGTTAAGACAAGTTATGAAAACCATAAAACCATTTTTACTGTATCATAAGAAACAAAACTTCTGCAATTTTAATGATCATTCCTTTTAAAGATTATCTGTTATCAGACTATTGATAGATCATATGTTCTATTTGGCTGTAGTTTATTTCAGTAAATTTCAACTATTTTTAAAATAAATATTGTAATATTAATCAGAAATTCAAATATCACAATATGAATAATTTCAAATATCAAGCAGCCCTATAATCTTATCGAACATTAGTAAGTGATCATTGTGTTATCAAACAATGGGCCAGATGAATTTTCATTGAAAACCTAAGGAAGACAAGCTGTAATACCAATCAGTGGTGGGGTATTGCCTTTGAAAAAGTCAGACATACCGGGTTCTTAACAGTTAGCAGTACCGGGAACCACAATAAAACAAAGAAGCAGATTCTTTATCATATCAAAGTCGGGATTAATTTTATTGTAATTTATCACAATTCACAATGAAATGAGGTACTTGGCTCTCACACAATAAGAAGAAATAACCGGAAAAATCTAGCCTGAACCTTCAATTTACCACACATGGCCAGACTACCCTTATTGTATTCTGGGAATATTATGAGGAGACCCATAATACTCGGGAAGGTCGAAGGTTAAAGACAGTGAGGATGAGGAGCTACAGGGTGGACAAGCTAAGTTATCATGACAATGGACAGTAGAATATGTTCTTGTGAATACTTTCTGTGTAGGTGCTAGGAGTTGACCTAATGCCAATAATAAAGTAAGGATGGATTATGGTGTTTCCACTGTCCTTGCTGATACAGGTGAGATTTCCCTTACCGTTTAATCTCTTACTCAGCCCAGCCGTATTGATATGTGTATCTCGTTAAAGAAAATTATGGCTGGCCGTTTCCTCCAGATAGAACGATATACCTTGTAATTAATTCATTTGCCCTTTCACAATGATTATAAAAAATGCAATTGATTCACTAAATAACTAAGTCTTATGTTATTTTTAAACGAATGCCAAATGTTTACTGTATTGATACGATTATACTGTTACTTTTTAACTACAGAAATGTCCAATTCTTTTTGTTATTAACAGTAATATTAATGACCAATGGCATTAGTTCTGAAATCGCCTTCTTTGTGCATTAAACTGAAGACTCCTCTGCATGTTTTCAGTGCGGTATGTTTTCAGATTCGTTTCTTATTGTTCATTTTATTGTTTTATTGTTCGTCTGTTGTATAAAGCTAATGACTCATTATGTTAAAGAAACATTTTTAATATATGGCAGAAGCTCTGTGCACCTCACAGTCATCTGCTGTTCCCATTTTTAACAGCAAGGAATTCTGCTTTGTGAAAGGAGAACTCGTGCCCTTTTTAAATGCCTTCTTACCGCACGGTTTATTTACATGCATAGCTAATAAAACGGTAGCGCTGAAAAATATGAAAATAGTTCTTTATCAACAATTAAAATGAAATGATAAGATACTAGTATTACATCGCAGGTAGATTAAAATTGTGTCAGTGCAGGTTTTTACTCATTAGTTTGCAGTTTATATCAAAGCCTCTTCTGGAATAATGAGTGTTATAATTGGCCTTCAGGGTATTTGCCCTAATTCCAAACTGAAAAATAGAAAGGTATTGTTGAAGCTTAACACTGATATATCCCCATGAATCGTTGGAGGTTGTCTCTTTCTATTGTGACTGTATTTGGTGAGGAGCGAGGGGGTTATTCCTGAGCAGGCACTATAAAGTCAAGGTTTCTTGTCTTTTGACTGTGTCCACGCTTGATTAATGCATCCACTGTGCTTTAATTGAACATTTGTCTTGAATTGAAGAATTCAGAGACTCTCTGTCTTTTAATTTTCAAGAAAGTAATAAAGAAAGCCTCGGTACTAAATGCAGAATTAGAATTTAACATAATTGGCTTCTTAATGTACTATTAATAGGCACGTTTAATTCCAAAATGTTAATTTAATTATTGCTTGTCTGTGGAATTATGATAATGTATGTAGTAGCTAATATGAATGCTTTTGTTAAGTAATGTTTATTGTAGTTGAGCAAAGCCACTGCCGTTTATTTATCGACGGCTCCTGCGTGTTAATAACGGCTGACTTGCATCAAGCCATATTCTTCTCGCTGGTTTTGCACCTGCGTGAAACTGGAGAGGTCGCGAGCCGCTATACCTTCATTAAGACGGTGCACGCGGGAGGCGGTTGTTTACGGCGCACGGAACTCCGTCTCCGTTGCATGTGCTGCGCTCCAGCGGCGTCACGCCGGCGCTAATTTTAGCTGTTTGCCCTAGAAGCACATCGCACCGGCGTAATTGCTGCCGCCACCTTAATGATACTCCGTTTACGCGTTTATCGCCGGCATCTCGGGCTGCTACTTGCGCGTCTGTTTCGCTGTGGATAACCAAACAACCTGCTGTCTGCTCGCAATCCCAGCAAGACACTCAGCAGCCGCACAGAAGCAACAATTATTACCTGGGGGGGAAAATAAGGGTTTTCAAACGCTCAGCACAGGAGGGATCTGTGTTGGGTTCCCGCAAACACAACATGTTCTCCAGTATACAGTTCCAGATATGATGGAGGGCCATTACTGAATTCCCTTGCACTCCTCCATTCACACGTTTATTTTATATGCTTTGTGCAGTGCTGATTTGTTTTGTACCTTTAAAACTATTATTCGGTATCTATACCAGGTACGTGGAGTAAGGTTTTTGCTCCCTATATCCTCAAGGCCCATTTAAGGTCAAGATCTCAACAAACCGGCTGGATAAATGATGTGATGAGTACATTTGCCTGATTCTGTTAGAGAAAGACTCCCATGTTTATGTTGGATGAAGGCCACCTTGGGTCCATTTTTCTCTTGCCTTGTGTCATGCAGCCATTAATAGGTAGCCCTTCACAATAAAAACTCAAGCAGGATGATTTTCTGAAATGTATGAATTATACATTTCAGAAAATGAATAGAACCTTTAGACACATGCGGGCATTATGTTTGCCTTACCTGCCAACATTTAGGTTAGAGAGTTTTTTTCCGGTGGGGTGGGGTTGGATAAAAAAATAAAACTGGTTGAGTGAGTAAATAAATAAATAACCATGTTTGTTTATTTATTTATTTTAATTTGTGTTTTGGGAAAGCATCAGCATCAATTTATCACAGATGCATTGCAGTTTAACACTGGTACAAGGCTGTGCACAGCCCTTTAATCGGATTGTGGGTTGCCAGGTTTCCGTGACAGATGGGCTGAGATTGTATGTAGTGCATGGATTAAGTGTCTACATTGTGTTTCATAGACAAAATGGCAACCTGGGTAGCGTCAGACAAACATGCAAAACTTATGCGTCTGTGTATGACAATTACCCATAATAAAGTTTGAGGGCCATTGAACATACAACAAAAGATACAACAGAGATACAACCAAACGGGAGGGCTCAGGGAGATAGCATTGGAATATAAGAGGAACCCGGGAAAAGAGGAGTGTTGGCAGGTATGATCATTGCCATGTAGCCATCCATAGCATCCCTCAGCTGAAGAGCTAGTCTCTCAAACCTTTCCAAGTGTCCACCTGCCATGCCAATCCAGTGAGAGCCAGTCAAGCCCCATTAGATGACACTGGTGGTGCCACCCCTAGCAAGCTTCACTAACCCCTCCCAAGACACAAGGAGCATGTAGAGTGGTACTTGGGGGAGGGGGGGGTTGCTAGCGGTGGAGCTTGCCAAGGGTACTACATGGGCTTTGTTCGGCACCATAATAATAATAACAACGACATACAGTAATAATAGTACCACGCAATGGCAATTAAGTAAATATGCAGGTGAACACACAAGTTGCGCCTGCAAATTATTGCTTTGTCGAACCCTTTACTAAATTTGTGGGAATTAGCAAACTTTAGTGTGTGTAAAATTAATTCTAGTTCCTAGGGAGTAGATGGTCTGAGTTAATGCTGACGCGTAGCCTTGCACTTTGTGATCAGTCTTATGAGTCATAAGATGCTATGAAAGAAAAAGAAAAAAAAGCTGCTTGTTGGATTCCTTCTTTATCTTTGAATCATCCAGCCATGAGGCTGTGGTAGGATTTTATGACAAGTATTTCACAGGCTGTGGAGCTGTCGTGTCACTGGGGTTGCCAGAGTGGAATGTTTCAGGAATGGGGTCAGTGAAACAACGAGAGGACCCTACCACAACGCCCTGCCCGAATTGGTTCCTCGCTTTGTTCCTCGATGAATATTTCTGCCAGAAACAGAGACAGGGAGCTGCTCTCGAACTAAAGTAGCCGAGAAGCAAGCATCATCTGAAATATGAGCGATGTAGTTATGTAGCCTTCAGAGATGGTGCCATGCTTGGTTTGTTTGTATGCCGAACATCTTCTGTGCTCCGCTTTCCAGGCACAAGACCCTCAGGTGCTGGAGCAGCTGTCGAAGAACATCACCCGAGTGGGTCTGACCAACTTCACCCTAAACTACCTCAGGGTAAGAACATCTCCAGGGCTCTTACAATGCTCCTCAATAGACCTCCATCCCCTTCTGCCTCACTCAGCCCTTTGTGTCCATGACAGAGTGTTAAGTGTCCATGTGTGCCTCTCGGGTGGCTCACTGGACAATGTGCTTTCTGGTGTTTCCAGTGTGAGCTTTTACCTCTACCTTTGTCAGTCTGATATGATGACTGTAAAGAAATCTAATTGTCAAAATTAGATTTTTAATATTTAAACACATTTGCATTGAAGTTTGATATTAATCTACCATAAAGATACTAAGGATGGTTTTCACCAAAACATACTCAAGTGGGAGTATGTACGAGTATTGTGTGCCTTCATGCATTTAATACATAAATTGGGACAGTATGTTTTCACAAGAGTGAATTAGAAGGAAATGCATTTAGCATGTTTTGTAATATAAACCCCGTTGAATCTGATCAGTGGATTTAGAAAATTCACAGCAGTCCTTAACACTGATGCACCTTGTAAATACAGCATAAGTGGCTTTACCCATGTACTTACTTAGTTATTAAAACCCAGTGAAACTCATCCCACTCACTGCAGGGCAGAATTTCAGCCCTAGTAATGGTCCCGGGGGGGCACACATTGGCAGAGAGAGACAGCAGTCACCTGTAGGCAACCGTGACATCATCTAAGAGGCAACTGTTGGCAATTGCCTTGACAATATTAGCATGTTTATGAAAGCCTACCTTCTGAAAATATTTGTGTGTTTTGTTCTCAGAGTCTTGCATAACCTTCTGTCTTAAGCCCTAAAGAGCAGAAGAGTGCTCGTTGACAAATCTGCACTTTGAAAGCAAATGTATGTGTCCCAGTTGAATATGTATGTGTGTTTTTTTTCTTGTCAGTGCCACCTTTTATTCTATTCATGAGATTTATCAGTGTCAGTCTTTTACACACTCTGCTTTTTCATCCTGAGCGTCGCCTTTTGTGCCTTGGAACTTGAAGGAGGCCCCGATGTATCACAGACATCAAATTGTCAGTGTCTTATATCCTGTGAAAGCTTTACATGACATTTCTTAATAAAACATCAAACGCTACTCTGCATTATCATAAACAGTGGGATCTGAGATCAGGTGGTTTGTAGCTACAAATTATAAAAGACATAGTCACAGTTAAAGCACACTGGGGCAATATTGATGCAACTGAAACTAGTTTGGTTAACTAATAATGAATTCAAGCACTAAGGAAGATACGTATAAAGAGTTGTCTCATTTAGTGCAGATTTTACAAACCTGTGACAAAGACTCTTAGCCTGTGTTTCCTGTCTGGGCTGACATAGTCTGTGCTCATGCAGGAAAGTTTGGAAACCTTTAGAAACCGCAACTTCACTCTATTCCTGTTGAACAAGTCTTTACATAAATCGTCACTGACCGAGCAAATCTTTTAGAACAAGGGCAGTTTAACTTGGGCCGTGATGGCGATGCTGCTGCCTGTACGGAGGATTAAGGTGACAGAGGTTGCGTTGAAAGTAGACTCACCTTTGACTTTCAGCAACATTCACATGCAGCTCCAGTATCTGCTGGCAACACAAGCACTGAATATATGTGGCCTAGACACCATCAGAAGCTGTGGGAAGGGTGGTGTTCAATGACAATAGCCACTGGCACATTCCCAGACCTCTGGCTATGTTGCTTTTAAGCATCAGAAATGGAAATCATTGAACTTGAATTAGGTATTAATCTGAGCACATAGTTGGGCCCATTCAAATTGTGAAAATTTGTGGCTAGCTGAACAGGAATGAGTTGACACCAGTCAGAAAAGGCTGAATTACCAGGGCATTGAGAGAGAACCACAAGAAACAGAAAAGTGGAATGGAGAATGTTCAAGATGGGGTTCGGAGTCCAGTGAGTAGCTTCCCAGAGGTCACCTATGCCTCTCCACACCTAAGTAATCAACAATCTGACCTTGACTTCAATGACATCTTTTACATGAGCTCTGCAGTGGGTGTTGAAAAGATGCAATATAAAATAATGAATAAATTGTTTACTTTGGACCAAAAAAAAAAGAGATTAGGAAAATGGCAGTCATTACAGTACATTTCAGGCTGTGTGAACTGTGTAAATCACCACGAGGTTGAACAGGTGACAAAATAATGTTTGTGGGTTTGATCTGAGGGACCAGATTTTTTCTCCAGTGAAATTAAGTCATTGTTGTCTTTAGAAAACACTATTTTTTTCCCCCATCCTGTGTGGCGCTTAGTGATTTGAAATAGAGAGACAGCCGCCTGGCTCAGGGTCAAGGTAGCTTCCCGGCTGGCGTCTGATTATGCCGGGTAGCTTTTAGGGTTATTAAAGTGGCAGCCTTTCTATAATTCAGTCTAAAAATAGCCCTCCTTTTTGTTTTTTCTTTTTTTTTTTTGTTTGACTGAAAACACAGGATCATTCTTGAGCTCTAGGCTCAGGCCGCTGCAAAGAAGGAGGATGACGGAGGTGAAAATCCCAATCCCCGTGTAGCACGGGGCCTCATTACCCATATGAAAAATAATCATACGTGATTTCTGATTGACTGCTGTTGGAAATGCATGGGGAGACAAACAGCCTGAAGTGCAGACGGCATACTCGGCAGGACGCTGGCATATTTGAAAACAGCTGTAATCTGGACGAGTATTTTAAAAAAATAGAAGATGGATCAAATGCGGCCGAGATTCGTATTTGATCAGGATGAATATTTTGAATATGGGTTCACATGCAGCCTAGTAACAGAAGTGAGCGTCTCGTGCCAGATAACATTCGCCTCCCTGGAGACCTGCATCGCTGGAGACTGCTTTTGGGAGCAACGTGTGTTTTACGGTGCCTCTCTTGTTTGAGAACAGCGCCAGGTGTTCTGCGGATTCCTGCGCAATGGTAACCATATGTTCCCGTGACGACGCTGTGTCGCGGCGTAATTTGTGGGTGGACATCCGTCTG
The DNA here is from genome assembly GCA_026777045.1 of Hyperopisus bebe. Classification (NCBI taxonomy): domain Eukaryota; kingdom Metazoa; phylum Chordata; class Actinopteri; order Osteoglossiformes; family Mormyridae; genus Hyperopisus; species Hyperopisus bebe. The sequence continues at coordinate 1,239,346 of JAODJW010000050.1, forward strand.
GACGTCTACAGCTCAGCACTGGGCGTTTTTTTTTTCCCCTTCATAAGATCTGATTCCTTTCTACTTGGGGATTTTATCGACAGCAGGAATGAGGGAGAGATTAAAAAAAAAAAAAAAGTGACTGATTTATCTAGTAGCAAAGATTGCGTTTTGTACACTTGGCATCTGCCTCATTTATGCAAACTTAAGAAAATCTTTTGTGTTGCAAAACTGTGGCGTTAGAGACAAAAGAGCACCGAGGGGCATCTTAAGGCTTCTGTTAGCTTGTTGCTTATTTATTCTGTTAGCAAAAGGAATGCCAGGTTTTTATAATGTATCATTGTTGCGGCACGTTTGATTGCATCGTTTCACTTTTAAACTGTTGACAGTTGTCTCAGCTCAGGTCTACACTGCAGTAGCACAGCAACTCTTAACATCCGTGTCTGAAATCTGTGCTTACAGCTGTGTGTCATACTGGAGCCTATGCAGGAGCTGATGTCCAGGCATAAAACCTACAATCTCAGCCCACGGGACTGCCTGAAGACCTGCCTGTTCCAGAAATGGCAAAGGATGGTGGCCCCACCAGGTACCACTGAGTGCTTTGTGAACTCACTTAGCTGTGGGCAGCTCCTCAAGCTTTATTCCTACTTTATTCCTGTTCCCAAGGTTCAAGAAAAATAGGTTGCCTTCTGAAATGAGGGTGATTTTGTATACATTTGATTGTTTGTGTTAAGGAAGGTGGGCTAAGGTTTGTAATGCATGTGTATATTTGGTTTGGGTGTGAGAAGGTGTGTGTGTGTGTATGTGTGTGTGTGTGTGTGTTTTCTGGTGCATATGGATGGGTTTTGGCAGGAGAGTGAGCATGTATGTATGTTGGTGCACGTGGATGTGGAGGGGGTGATTATGTGTGTACTCACTCGTGTGTGAGAATGTAAATATCACACAAGATCCATGTAGCATGGAAGTCAACAATGTTGTGTACAAGTACCTGGTGATGATCTTCTCTTCTGTCAGCATACGGGAAAAAAATTCTGCCCAACCCCCCCCAACCACCAAAATAACAACAATGACATCTGCTCCCTATTAAAGCCCTAAGCTCCTACAGGCAGAGCTCTAACTGTTAATTCATTCATTATCTGCCGCGTTTCACCCAATGAACATTTCCTCGATTTACAGTCTCATGCAAGCCGATTATTACCAACGCTGCTTTCTGCTAATTTCCGTGTAATTTATTTATGAAGCATGGAACCGGTCAAGGAGGAATTTCTGACTCAGACTTCCCCAGACTTGGAAGTGAATCTCTGGTATTTTGAGCAATACCTTCGAATGTCAAGTTGAACATGTACAAAGGATATTAAACAGAAATATTTCTACTGGAATTCTGAAATACACATTTTTATATTTATACATTATTTTTGACATTTCTTCTTGAGTATTGCAAGAGATTGCAAATGCTCTGTTTTTGGTCTTAAGCTGCCAGCCATTTTGCTACTAAAGATCTCTAATTTCCTTGTTATATGTAGAGCTGCCTGTTCTTTTGTGCTCTATGTTCATCATATCAAAGCCAATCAGTCGTTACTGTTGTTTTCTTGTCATTACTGGCAGGCATGTTGCCTCACATTTATGAAGGACATAAAAAAACAGTTTTTTAAAGACGGAGCAGCATTTGTATGATGAACTGAGTGATAAGCTGGAATAGACTTTAGGCTAAGATATTATTAAATGGAAGCTCCCATACGTGTGTCAAGTTAATAGGGTATTTGGAGGTAAATATCTACTTTTCACACCTGGTTTAATAATTTAATGACCTGGAAAAGACTGTGAATTAAAGAACTAATTTAGACCTATATGGGAGCAATCTAACTGAACTGTTAAATATTGAGCTTTGGTATTTTGGTGGACAGACAGCCAGTCTCATATTATTAATTAAAAATAAAATTCAAAACATCTCCCCTAGTGACTAGTAAGAACCTCAAAAATGTATTTCGAATTTCAGGCTACTGCAGTAAGTCACTATTTCTAAAATAACTGTATGCTGTGTGCTAAAATATGTTATTTTTTAAAAATGCCTCTTTAAATCCCATGACGTAAAATTCTATAACTGAATCACCGTAATTGTGTTGTATTTTCTCAGTCACGCTGTAATCGGTGTTTTACGTGTAACTTGCAAATGAGTTAAAATATGAACGTTATCTTATTATTTGTCTAATTGAATTGCTGAAGAACACCTGGGATTCCATGAAAGTTTTCGATTGATAAGCCCCATATATATAAAATACAAACAGTAAATAGACACCTTACCTGCTGTCATCCCCGTTTCAATGGCTTATCATGAAGGTCTTTGTGCGTTTCTGCATTATGGAAGGTAATTTCTTTAATAAATACAATTCCCTCTGGCTCTGATTTCAGCAGGACACCCACAGAACTTCAAAACGGAAATTTTCCCTACGAATCTCAAAAAAGGTACTTTTTCAATTTTTAATGAAAAATGTCATGCCAAATAGAGTGATCAAGCCACGAATTACAATCAGTCACAAATGGAATATCGTGAAATACATTTCTGTGCCATGAATGCTCAATCCCTATCTCAAATAGCCCAGTCAAATTCATGCCCATTTCCCGAGTAGCAATCTGGGGCTGTATTTGGGATATCTCTCCTGGATGCCCGCAGAGGTAGTCTGTGTTCAATTATGCTGTGGCCTACAAGTCACTTTTGAAGTTCCTGACTGGTGTAATCAGTAATGCCACACCACCAGAATGGAGCAACAAATAAATCCAGTCATAGCAGGGCTATCAATTTGTGAAGTGAAACCATTTTCCACCCCCCCCCCCCCCCCCCCCCCCCCCCCCCC
>JAODJW010000050.1:1244610-1264232 GCA_026777045.1 Hyperopisus bebe
CTGAGAACACGCCTACGTGATCCCAATAACAATGCAGGCGTCTCTGCATGGTCGTGACGGGGTGGTAGGGTGGGGGGGGGTGCAGGCAGCAGTGTAGTAGTGGGGGGAGGGGTGTGTGAGCGCATTGGGTTACTCGCGATGAATCGGTAGCATATTCAACACTGACCTCTGCTGGCAGCTACTGTGAACTGCGCCCGCTGGCATGCTCGCCTCCCTTTGAGAAAGTGGCTCAATTCCATCAGCAGAATTCTGTGGACGTCCGCCTTTTTTTTCTTCTTTTTTTTTTACATAAAAACTGCTCACTGCCGAACAGACCCCGGTTTCCGTCTCAGTGCTAAAGATGGGAACGGTCTCCTGTGTGTTTTGGGCATCTCTCTGCTCCTCTGGCGCCGGCCCCAGTGCCATCCTGTGGTGCGGGCCTGTCAGCTTCTAGCTTGAAGCCCAGTTAGTGTCAGCCCAGTGGCTGCCTATAATCAGGTGGGCGGGGAGCATTAGTGATGCAGTTGCCATTCACACCGCCGCACCTCCTAGCCCATAACGTCAGCTGGACAGATTGTCTCTCTCGCACAGCTTGGCTCTGGATCCTTTGCACAGGGGTTGGTGACAGGCACCATACAATAACAGATGGCAAATTCGGGGCTTGTTGGCAATCAGCAGGTTTTTGTTAATGACTTAATTAGCTATGCAAATTATCGAATCAGCGCGCATATTGTTATTTTGTCAAAACCTTACCAAAATTAATTACCATAATCAAGCAGCAGAGCTATCAAGTGTATTGGTGTTAGCAGGGGGATTGGCGGATAGAGAGAGGACTCTCTCGCTTTTTCGGGCACGCAGACACGAGAGGCCTCCCTCCACACTGAGCCTGGCGGAGTTGAGCCTACACAAGCGATGGCTGACATGCGTCCCACGCACTCGCTTGCCCGTGCTTCCCCTCTCACAGCATCACACGCACTCACGGGATCCAGGCTGGCTAGGTTACAGTCTACCCCGGTCTGTTTAAGAGGAAGCCAGAAAAGGCAGCAGCGATTTCAGATCTAGCATGTGTGCTAACAAATAGGTCTGAGTGTACATATGCACTGTTTATGTCAACAGCCAACAACTCAGGCATGCAATAATGGTGCGCTGGCCTGTCGATAGTACAAGGTGTCTGTCTACCATGAGTTTTGCTCTAGTGAAAATTCCAGTTGAAATTCCACATTCATTTCAGGCAAGTTTTTGAAGACTTTGCTGGCACATCAGCAGTAGGTCAATATGTTCGGCCCATATTGTACCGGTAACTTTACTAGGTGATAATGTAGAATAAATTTAAGATCTGGTTTTGCAGCAAAGGTTCTGGTTTCAACAGGAATTTTCTAGTAAGGTGGACGGAGGGGGACTTGAGCAAACGGTGATAAATGTTCTTCATCCCTCAGACCAAGCAAGCACGGCTAAGCACGCTGCAGTCTGTTTATGCTATTTATGCTACATTTTGAGGCAGCTTTGTGATTGGCCAGATGAGGACATGTGGTTAACTGCTAGTGAGCATGGCTCCGCCCACTGCATGGAGAGCTCCACCTCTTCTGTCAACATCACAGAGACAGGGCCACATCTCTGCCAAAGAACCCTGCCTCTGTGGGCCTGTCTGCAATTCAGTTAGTAGTTAGTTTTTTTTACATGCTTGTTAATGTTAATATGAATGTTATGCTAAAAAAGTATCATGGGGAACTGGAATACTTCACGTTAACATAGCTAAATAAAACCTAGTCTTTTAACCAGTGCAATTTATTAATGCAAGTTCACAAATGCCCCACAGACTGACGTAAATCATGGTATAGCTTAATACCACTCCATTGTTCAAGCTATAAAACATTGAGTGTTACTTTAAAGAACCACCAAATTCCCAATGATTTCGTATTCGATCTTAATTAGCTACTAGTTCATATTCCACTTCACATTTTAGCTCTGCCAGGAAACAGTGTAAATTTATACAACTAGCGTTGTTGTTCTGGAATGTAAGAGCTCACTTTTAAGTGTTACAGGACTGGTGATGCGCCATTAAATTGCATCCCATTGAAATGGCTTCCTGACGCTGTAGAGTTGCAAATGGAACCTGCACAGTACAAACACTAACATAAAAGGATATTGTAGTGCCCTAAAGTATTTCACAGTCCACGTAAAATGTAAAATTCCTTGACGTGTGGAAGCTTTTGTTGTCGTTGTCTCCTTAACTAGATGTGCTTTGCCTGTCTACTGTGTTCCGTGTCTCTGTTCTGACAGGCACAAAGTCTTTCTCAGCAAAATCTGCTGAATGGCTTCCTTTATGCTGCAGAGACATAGAGACCGGATCAAAATCCCAAGTAAACGTGTTTAAGGCAGCGTCACATTTGGTAACGGGAACTCGCAGAGCTGCCGTCTGATTGGCTGATAGCTTTTCATGTAGCTTGGCCCCTATTGGCATCCGGCAACGCATTCATGCCGCCCCTATCACTCTGTCGGCAGGATGTGATGGTAGTCGGAGAGCCCACGTTGATGGGCGGGGAGTTCGGAGATGAGGACGAGCGGCTGATCACGCGGCTGGAGAACACGCAGTATGACGCAGCCAATGGCATCGACGACGAGGATGACTTCAGTGGCTCCCCAGCGCTTGGCAACAACAGCCCCTGGAGCAGCAAACCCCCCAGCGGGCAGGACGCCAAACCGGAGACCACGGCGGCCCAACCCTCGCAGTAAGGCCATGGCCATGCCCTCTGACCTCCTGCTGCACTCGGTGGGCTCCCAAGGTGCAGTACCCATCCCAGACACAAGGGGGCAGCAGCCAGCACTTACCAGCTATTATTTTTGTCCTCTCCCTGGAACAGAGCGAGGAGAAACCTCAATATAAATACTACAAAACAATTTCTTGCATACACACATGCGCGTGTGCCGGAACAAGAACAACACGCTATACGTATATACCTGAGGCCACCTGATCGCCTCCTTTGTTACCAGCAGGAACCAGCAGTCTGGATGGCCTGGCCAACGCAAGACTTGCTGATCAACACTGGCCGCACTATCTCTGACGAATTTAAAAAGAAAAAAAAAAAAAGCTTTAAAGGCTCCTGTCTGGCAGTCTGTGACTTTTAAAGGGATCTACCCACGAGTTTGCTTTAACCCGGATGGGAAGTTTGAAAACGATGAGTTTGAGAACGCCGCATTTGTTTCAGCATATTTGCATTGCAAAGCAAATCTTTTATTCCAAAACAAACAAAAGTGACTCATCTTTTGTTACGTTCCTCCATCTGCTTTGAGATTGTTTTTTTGTCCGGAATTGCCTTTTAAAGCACTGCACCGTGGCACTACTTGTTTTCTACGAACCAGTTACTTTTGTTTCACGTTTGTTTGTTTCTCTTAGCCTCGTCATCAAGCCTACCTGTTACTATCAGGTTGTAAATTACGCGTGAGTGAGAAAATGAAGCTCCAAGTTATTTCTATAGTTTTAGAAACTCTGATTATGTGAAGTAGACTTTAAAGATATTGACTCCCAAACTGAATAACACACTGGACAAAACACTTAAAAATCAGAACTTTTTGATTTCGTTTGATGAGGTTTTGCCATAGTCATTTACGTATGATTATGTGTAAATACCAAAAGTCTTAATTAATGGTGTGTCCTTCTTTGGCTTTACTTACTTTGATGCCTCACTAAACCCTTTCTGATCATTTTAAATAGAAAATATCACATTATTGTGCTCCACTATTCCACTGGGATGCTCTGACTGGTGATTCTAAAGGGCCCCTCTGTCATCTCCTGTTCTTGTGACCTTGTTAATCCTTGAAACGTAGTTTTGGGTTAAGGTCAAAGCTCTCTGAAAGCCACTCTTCCCAAGTTACATTTTGCAAACCAAAGCTTTTCCCATTATAAAAAAATTGCTGAGGATTCCAGTGACTTTCAATAGCACAGCATGTATAATGCTCATATTATCATTTTTTTTTTCTTATTGTCATTGTTATGGATCCAAAAACAACTTCCAGTCTTGGGTGCACTCGTATATCGAACAGCAATTGGAGAAAATAGAAATGGATGTTTGAAGATTTTTGAGTTTGTATGGTTGGTGTTTATTACGTGACTTTGCGTCAGATGGATGTTCCAGTACAGTGAATTTGGAGCAGGGACTCGTAAGGCTGTTCTGTGTGAAGGATGCTTCTCACCAGCTGTGTGGGAGTGATTTGTGGTCCCCAGTTTGTTCATTTCTCCCCTTATATTTTCCAAATCCTCCTTCATCTGCTTGAGTTCTGCTCCATGTTGAACTACTGAGCTCATTATCAGTCTGGGGCCTGTATATTTTCTCTCTGTTTTTTTTTTAGAATATTTATATATTTTCCAAAGTATATTTTAAAACAGTGCTTCTGAACCCGGTCCTCAGGGACCTCCATGCGGTCCATGTTTTTGCTCCTCCCAGCTCCCTGCCTGACAGTCTACGTGTTTGCTCTACCAGGAACTGGTCGGGAGCAGACAAAACGTGGACTGTCTGTGGGGATTCCCGAGGATCGGATTGAGAAACACCGTTTTAATGGGTTTCTGTGTATAGTTCCTTCTGCATCCGAAAAAAAAAGTCAGTGCATGACAGTGTGACCATACTTAGGATGCTCTGCACGCCATTGTGAAGCACACTGCGTCATGTGTTCCTCCCTCAGCCCTGCTGCAGCGCCTGATCCAAACCCCAGACTGAGACCAGGTGTTAGACACTAGCCTGTCTCTGTGCACAGTCTGCATGTTGGTGCACATGCTTTCCAGCCCCTTCATTACTGGGGCTGCCCTAGAGCACTGATCCAGCCGTGTGCCTGTCATCGACATCATCTCTTCCACACTGTCTCCAAATATATGGCAACAATCGGACTATTGCCAGAGAGCCAATGCATGTCAGAGGAATTAAAACATATCACTGGATGTGCCATTTAAATGCATGAACATTACTCACAACAGTCAGTCTTAGATATCTGTGTTTTTTTTTGGTTAAATCACAGACAACAATGCATTTGTTTTTTATAAGTACTATTTTCTGATACTCGTGTCCAGTATGGTATGTTTTTCAGGTTGGGAACGCCATTCAAAGGTCAAAGCTTTGTAAATAAGCTAATGAATCAGACATCTTAAAGCCATTGAACCCATTTCTTAGAGAATGTGCGGGCTTTTCGTGTTTTTATTGTACTTAAATTGACTCTGGTGTTTCTTTGATCCTAATTGTCATTAACCCTGGCCTCAGCTGTCTTCTTTTTATAACTGTGTATTTATGTGTGCATTTATAAGAAAGGAAGAACATTTCTGAATTTGTTTGGTCCCCGTATTGATATTGTTCAACACAACATGTAAAATATTAGCAAATATGTATGTCATCTCTGATGTATTTTACGTATGCTTTGCCATTTTGTGTGCCAATAAACCACGCTAACCCGACAAAGTTCTTTCTCCCATTTAATTCACTAAAATTAAGAAGTGGAATAAAATAGTCATAATTTATTCATCTGCATGGGGAAATTTTATAGTTTTCACGTATATCATCTTGCTCTCCTATGAGACGTACAGAAATACGTACTGGTTTTGAGGTTAGAGCCCAGTATCAGGCAGAATCCAGTGCCCTTGGCTAAGTTGGGGTTAGGGTCTTTGCTCAGAAGCCCAAAGGTGACTTTACTTTGCTGGTCACAGAATTGGAACTGATGACCTGTGGATCATGGGCAAGAGACACACAAGATTACATATTACAGCCAAAAAAAAACCTACACACTCCAGAGAGCATTGGAGGTCCTAAGGCACTGCTGGGATTTGAACCCAGGCCCTCCTGTTTACGAGACATTAACCAACTAAACCACAGTGCCACCACCACTACTTCACTATTACTTTCGTACAATTACATTTGACAGGTTTGTTTATCCATTCAAAAAAATTTGAGTTCGAACTCTTTTATTGTCATTGTACCGTGTATAACGAATCTGCAGAGCACCAATGACAAACGACAAAGAACAAACATATAAAAACCAAACAAGATTTAATGAGCTTTTTCATAATGTCCTGTAATCACAGTCTACATATGTATTTATACTCAGGCTAGCAGAGGTAAAGGAATCTGAAGCATGCACCCAAACTGACTGCTATTTACAATTAAAATACCATCAACAATATGTTTCTCTAGTTTACAGGTTTGTTGTTCCTGGTGCCCTGATGAAAAAAGTCACGTAGCCCCCTGGCTCAGGTGTCTGAAAATGTATTTGAATAGCTAGTGAACACAGTCAGAACATTGTAGCCAGCTAACTGGTTAGCGCAGGGGTGGCCAATCTTATCCGCAAATGGCCGGTGTGTATGCGGGTTTTTGCTGCAGCTCCCTAATTAGATTGCTAATTAGAGGACTGATTGGCTAAAGAGTCGTCATACCTGGGTTTGAACAGCTGACCTAAAGGTTTTCCCAAAAACCTGCAACCACACCGGCCCTTTGCGGATAAGATTACCCACCCCTGGGTTAGCAGGACTTACTGCTGGAGCTATATGCGGCCAGCAGGGGGCACCCCAGGCCTTATTAATGTGGGGTCTTATAAGAAACTATAGCACCTCACGTGGTATCACACCGAGTTTATAATAAGTTTAGGTAGAGCATTTCACTCACTATCGATTTGTTGCTAGCGAGGGAAAGCAGTTTGGAATACACCCTTAGATTCGGATAGCCTCATGTGACTGGATGTCTGTTCGCTAAGTTACAAACTAAAACAGAGCGAGTATTAAAGTGACCCTGTAATAGAAACCTAACAGTTTTTAGCGCATATTACCATTGTTTTGTGTAGTTTATTTAACCTTTTTCCGCAGTACATAATGTTTACTGATCACTGTTTACAGATGCGTTGCTAGTTTGATGTTTTGCACCCATTTTAAAACCTTTGTTTCCGTGCATATTGCACACTGTCAGGGAGAATTAGAGTCAGCTGTACTTCTGCATTACATCTCTCTCTCTCCCCTCCCCCCCCCTCCAGTAAAGTGCATTAATTCGCCACTGCGAATTAATATTCCACACACTGAGGCTCCCACTTTAATCGTCTTCATCACAATGAAACATGACCAGCGCACTCTGATCCGCACTCACTCTTACTATCAAGGGCTCATTTACCTTAATATTCATATCTGACCCATGGCTTTAGCTTAAGATGGATTTACACCTGGTTAAACACCTCGAGGAGCAATGTCTGGGAATCCGAGAAATTCCGGCCCACTCGACCTCGCTAGCCGGAGACAAAGTACTTACTGAGAAAAAGAGATGCATCACTGGTGGCTTCTTGGTCACGCCTGGTCACATTTACATTCGCTTCGTGTAATTTAGCCTGCGATGTCAATCTTTGTTGAACCTGCAATCAGGAAGTCATATCCTGTTCGTATGACCTGTTTGTTGTCATTTATATATTATTATCATCACCAAAATCTATTTCATGTGCGTCGTTTACCATGATATATCATGTTCTTGGTCGGTCTATATTATTCGGTCGGTCTATATTATATTACTATTGAATTAATAGCAGAACTCTTAAGTTCTGTTTATTAGAAGATTCTGCATAAATTGTGATGTGTGATATTTTTCTGCTCATAAACATCCATGCATCCATCCATCTTCTGTACTTGTTTGTCCTGGTCATGGTGGTCCGGAGCCTATCCCAGAGGCTACGGGCGCAAGACAGCAAACAACCCAGAATGGGGCACCAACCCACTGCAGGAAACCCTCACACACCATTCATACCTATAGGCCATTTGATAACTCTAGGTCACCTCAGCACGTAAACACTGCATAGAAAGCAGACAACATCGCTGCGACTCGAGGCACATGCTTTAAACCCATGAAGCAAGGAGCATGATCCAAGAACCTTAAAGGTGCTGTCTGCAGAGTTTGGTGCATTTGCAGGACACTGAGTTCAGCTAGTCTAATTTGTTTAATTATACAGTCAGTGTACGTGAAGGATTTTATTGCCACTTACTGCATTTCTCCAGTTATTCAGGGTTAACATCCACGGTGCATTAGTTGACCTGTCTGGATTAGGGACTCCCTGACGCCTCCTTTTTATCCTCCTTTTTCGTTCTGTTCCACCACCAACACCCCTGATTGGACTGGCTTATGAGGACTTGATGAGTAGTCAGTCATTTGAATCAGACTCCAAAATTAAACAAAGGCCCATAATGGTTTGATGTCCCTGAGGTTTGCGAAGGCCCAGCATTAAGAACAGCGATTTTCATCTCTATTAAACAAAAGTCTTATCTAAAATGACTGACTTCATTCCACAATGTATCAATGCTGTATTCCGGCGACAAAAAGCCTGAATGTTTTTTTTTCTTCAAACTAATATGAGAACAGTTTCAAGAATTTAATTTGTTGTAGTGTACTATACTGCCATCTAGTGGCAGTGAAAGCAGGACGCTAAACAGCCATCCACCTATTTTCCAGGGCATTCAAGAGGCTGGCCATTATCCCAGGTCACATGACTGGGATACACCCTGGACGGGATGCAAGTCCATCACATGGCACATGTCCGCACAATGATACGCTACTAGCAATTACAGACTTCAGTGAGGTTGGGTGATATGTGGCACGACAGCTCTGTGCCTCCTATGAGAAGGTCACTGGTTTAAGCCTGACCTTAGCAGGACAGTGACATGTCCATGGGCCCTTTAGTAACCCCCTGGTGCTGCAAGGCAGCTCTGAGCACCAAGTTTGCTCTCACCTGCATGTGTGTCTCATGGAAAGCAAGATGGGACGAAGAGAACTTCCTCAGAATCCCCACAGACATTAATAAAGTATCTATATTCTAATTCCACATCTTGGTACTGGGAGGAAGGTCATGTGACACAAGGAGAGCATGCACACTGCACGCACGCACACACACACACACACACACACACCAGAGGAGACATTCAAACCCTGAGCCACGTCTGCACCCAGGAAGCTAAACACAGAATGGTGAAACTTTTGTGTACTAAGCAGTACTATGTGTTATTGACAGTAACCTGAATTTACGGGAATAGGGTGTATCTGGTCCTGTAAAATGGCCCCGTATTCTTTGGCCCTAAAACGGCAGAGCAATCATTGGTCTTAATGACTCCCAAGAGACTATTGCCCATATCATCAGACACTCAGCTGAAGGCTGCCATAAACTACACTTTCATGAAACTAATGACATGCTGCTTTTTGTGGGGTCACAGAGGTACTGGTCGTTTATGAGCCTGTATTTTTGTACTATCTATCCACTGTCCTGTTAAGTTTTTGTATATCCCTGTCAGTGAGTTTTGACTTGTGACGATCATTTGGCTTTGGTAGGCCTATGCTGTCTGCTGCTGTGATTTCTGAGATTGCTCCCATTGACACAGTAAACAATTTTGCAGTTATTGTGGTTGATGCACTGACTAATTGGGAAATATCTTTGGGACTTTAACTCATATATCTAATAGCCAGACCTCTTTTACAGCTAACAAATATAGCTAATTGGTATTTAATTAACCTAATGTAGCTGTGCTTGTAACTGTAATTAATGTTTTTATCATGTGTCATTTCCATTATATATCCACCCTCTAAATGTATGGCATAAAATATGACTAATTCAATTTTAGCCAAAATATTAATTACAGATTTAGACCCAGAATTACAGCCTGTTATTGTTAATCAAAGTACTGTTGCTGATAGTTTATCAATGGCAGGGTTGAGTCACCAAAAATAAGGTGTGTTTACAATTGTTCCCTTATTTTCCATTTGATTGGAACTCCAAAAATAATCTTTTAATGACTAATTATCTTTTAATTGATAATACTACAGCTTTTACAGATACTATACATGTTTCCTATATTGTTCCTAATAGATTATGAATATAATAGTAATAATAGATTACTTGCAAAATCTCGGAAATAGCACATAAGAATAATGTTTTGTAGGTAAAATAGTTTCTGTATATTTCGGGTTTAGGATGTTTTTATTAGATATTATGTTTAACAGTGAAAATTGAGGTTTTTTATCTTAGATTCAGGCTTAAGTGACGTACTACTTTCACAGCTTCTTAGGTGACTTGTGCAATCTTTGTTTCTGAGCAGTTACACATATGTACAGATCTTGTAAAGTATCATTTTCGGTTAGGCTATGCGTTTTAAAACGATGAGCATCATGGGAAATGTAGTTCTCCGTTTGTGCGTGTGGAGCAATGACGTTTTTGTGTTTATCGCTCGCTGCGACTGAGTGAAGATGGCGGACTCGGTGGCGTCTGGCTTCGGGGAGGAAAAGGAGACGGAAAATAACGACAAGGAGAAAGAGAAACCGGCGGCGAACAGCAAATTACGGCCCGAGAAACACAGAAGCACATTAGAGGTAACAGAAACCCTGGGATTTTATGAAAGAAACACTGGCAAAAGGGACAAACAGAGGAATCTCTCAGGTGAGTAGGAATGCTAACTCTCAGTGACAGTATAGCAAACGTCAGTTAGCTAGTTACATCTGACAGCTACCAACATGAACGATGCAAAGGATTTTTTGAGGTATTAGAAAGCATACTTTTATATTTTCACCATATACCTATTATGACCCGTATGCTTTGAAGAAAACTCATGAAGTAAATAGGAAAATAAATGAAAATTTGCATAGCTAACTAATAACTGGCGCCTATGGAAGAATAGAGCGGGCTCCTTAACGGTGGACCTCATTTAGCTTTGCTATAAAAGCAGCGGATATTTCTGAACCGCTGCTGGAATATTAAATTTATATGAAATATGCAAATTGAATTGTTTTACGAAAGACTGTGCTAAGTTTACGTGTCTTTGACGCGTTCACTCCGGACCCGTTTTGTTAGTTTTTTGCGATAAAGGCGAGAGGGAAGCACCGTGTCCCTAGCTGACATTGACGCTGGGCTGCTGATTACGGCTCTGGGGAATAACAGCTGTGAAATGTTCTGTTATAAACTTATTTGCATCAAAGTTAGTGTTTTCCTGTAGTTTCGAGCATAATTTACCTGGCTTGTCTGTGGCTGCAGGCATACTGCCATTAATATCCAGGTTAGTTGGTCGAATCTGTATGTTTGGCTAACGGGAAACGATCTGTTAAAAAAAAACCCAAGGGAACTGAGAAAAAATTCTAACGTTTTCCTTACCATGATCACTTTAGTAAGCCAGATTTATCCACTTTTATAGTCTTCGCCCTGGGTTTGCAAAATATACGGTTGTTAGGAATGTACTGGTCCTAAACGGTGTGGCGCCCTAGGCGAGCATCATCGCCAGCGCCCCCCAGTCGGAGGCAAAGTGAAACTGGCTGGCAAGACAACGCGCCCCGTCATAGGTTGGCACTTTAAGCGGGCACCTATGTCGACAATTGAATTGACTGGCCCTGGTTAGGGATCATAAAGGCCATACTATGAGATAGGTTCATGCAAACGGAAACTAAACATATTGTGAAAATTCGTGGCCGTTTTACATAACAGTATCCTGTTATGTTGCAGTCATATGCTAAAAATCTGTGTGCTGAAAGAACCTTCTCATTAATTCTGGAACATAGCACAAGTCGAAGGGTGTTGTTTGTAAAATGGCTTTATCCCAGGAGATATTTAGGTCCGACTTGCTGTCTTACTGCATGCAAGTGACCAGATGAGCTCTGATTCATGCACACGTCTTTTAGCTGATATAATATCAGTCTTGCAAACTTGATGTGAGAAGTATGATTTTTATTTTTTTTATAATTGCATAGTTGTTAATGTATCTAATTGTGCTCTTAACGTCTTCATATGCATGTACCTGCAATAGCTGAATATTTCAAATTAGGAAATATTTAGAATATTTAAAATCAGGAAAGCACCCATTATGTTTAAGACAGGTTTGGTCTTGCATTGATTCAGAAGTAGTTGTCTGGATTGTGCATTAAAAGAGAAGGGTTTAGTTTAGTGTTTACTTTGTACCTCATGCATAGGAGCATACTGTAGTTTACTGGCAGTAGTTGGTTAATAAGGTGAAAGCAAACACATGGTGAATACACGTGATTGGTGTATGAGCTACATTTTTATTATTCTGTGTCCCCACACTTGTCTGATAATTTTTTAAAGACAAACATTGCAAGTCAGGATATATCAGAATAATTATTCACTTTGTGGGAAGGGTAATGTTTATTTAAACTGACTGACTGTTCACCTTTATTTTAACAGAATCCGAAAAACTTCCATGAAGAAAGATTATTTTTACTGTTATTTACAATGGTGGGCCTTGTTTTTTTTGTTATTATTCTGGCGCTTAAAAAGTTAGCTTGGCTTAGGTTAGGATTAGAACTTTTTTGTGTGATGACTTATTCTCTGAAAAGATCGGGCACCAAAGCTTAAGTCTACACCACTTTGGAGTTTAATGTGGGTGAAAACGGTCTGAAAATTTCCTTGTCATTTTCTGAAAGTGAAAGTCAATTTGCATGTCAGAAGCAGTTTAACATAAGAAAAGAAAGATTAAAGAAAGATTCTGTTTAACACAGAAAAGAAAATGAGATAATGCCAACATTTTATTGTCCTACTAGTTCATTTGTTGGTTTAGTGAGCATTTAACTAAACTACTCTCATCACACTGCATCGGACAATAATAGCTAATTATTGTTGTTGCTGTAGGCAGTTTTACACATATGGTATGTAAAATTGAATTATTGTGGTGTTTGTAGATTAATAAAGAATTTGATGAGTGATTTTGAGCAAATATTTTGATTGTATTTATAGGGTGTGGATTGTATTTCTATGGTGTTCTGGGGTAAACTTGAATGTCAAGAACCTGAATAGGAGGACAGGTTGTTCCCTGAATGGGATAGGGACCTTACGCCTGCGCACTGATGTCAGACTAACAAACTAGGCAGGGAATGTGGACTGGCACACCTTCCAGGAGAGACACAGTTGGCTGATGGGAAGGCAGAGAGTCTTACAGAGGCTGGACATGCAAAAAAATAACCTATTATTGTCTGCTTGCTTTCCAGCAGGTGAAAGGCACTTGAGATGGAATTTAGCAAGAGAACTATTTTACGGTATATTGCTGCAGTATAAATGATTCCGAAAAACCCGTGAAGGATTTTCCAATTGAAAGTGGAAATATTAGTCTTTCTGCTTATTTATGATTGTTTTTTGTATTTAATTTGTTCAAAATATTTGTCTCCACTATCCAGTTGATCGCATCTGTATAACCGTCTTTTCCAGCCAGTTACTTTGGCAGGAATGACATGCCTGAAACCCGGATCCTACTCGCGCACAGTGCGTTGTTTCTGACATGATGTAATGCCGTCGGAAATCATGCCGCACTGAGTGTGTTGTCAGGAATTTCCAGTTTTGGCAAACAGCAAAGTAATGTTTCTTTTTTTTAAGAGGAAAGCCAAACATTGTTTCCTCCCATGTTCACATCGGTTCAACAGAGGTTCTGCTTGCACCTTTAGCAGAGGCTCATTGACTGTCACTGTAATACTAGACATGTTACTGGAGTTATATTTAAAAATCCTTTATTTGTGGTGAGGTTTAAACAGCCTAACAGACAGAGCACTAATGGGCTGCTGCCTTTTTTCTTAAATAAAAACTGTATTCCCACGTTTGACTCTAACAGTATTGGAATGAGCCTCATTGCTGATTGAGATTTCACACAGTTGCCTTCATGTTCGTGCCTGTGTACTGATTTTACTTGCTGCTGAAGGTGAGACACTTCATACAGTGGTGTGTGTGTGTGAGAGAGAGAGAGAGAGAGAGAGAGAAAGAGAGAGAGAGTGTGAAAGCTTGACATTGGTCTTGCTTCTGCTGCCTTTGCTCATCTGGGTCAGACACAGTGGGACGGAGCTGTCTGTTCCCTGATGCCATCGACTCAGGCAGCCATACAAGTGCCTGAAGTCTGCAAGGCCTGACCAATTGTCAAGGTTGATTTATGGCAGTGTCCCCCAGTCCGGTTCCCGGGGTCCCACAGACAGTCCCGGTATTTGCTGGGAGCTGGGAGAGAGCAGAAATGTGGACTGTCTGACAGGGAGCTCGGAGGGAGGAAAAACATGGGCCGGCTGTGGCTCCCCAAGCACCGGGTTGGGAAACACTGATTTATGCTTCTGTGTAGAATCTACGCTGTAGGTAGTCCTGCAGCCCTATAGCCTGTGCTGTAGCCTGACACACACCTTCCCAGAAATGTAACTGCAGATGGGCTACGACGTGGGGTACACGACTACGTTTCTATGATTCTACACAGAAGTGTAAATCAGCCTTTACATTGACAGAAATATAGCTAATTGCTTTCTGCATTGTTTTTGAGTAAATTTTAGGTCTAATATTAAATACAATGGGTCATATCACACCACAGTTGATTATGAATTTAACGGTTTAAAGAGCTAGCCAAGCATGTCATTAGCAACTTGCTGCAGACAGGAAACTGAATACAGCACAGCTGATGTGAGATTTAATCTGTTTCACATGGAATGCCATGGAGGCTAAAGAGTACCTGTTTACCACATTTATTCTCATCAAGATTATTGATCAGACTGCAGAATTTTAAAATATTGCTGTCACTTCATGTCCTTGGCACTGCTTAGCTAACCCAGTAATGCTGGTTCCTAGGGCTGACTGGCATTCGGTACCAATCTGACAAAACTCCGTCACTCTGCTCTCGTTAGACTCCTTTCTGTAAAAATGATCCATTTGAGTTATGATGGTTATGTTTTTGATTATCCACAACTATGACCAGTTAGGCTAAATATTCAATTAGTAAAGTACTGTTGATTTTGAACAATATTTAAAGTGTAGCATTTGCTTATTCAGTAAATCAGAGACAAGACAACTCTCCCGCTATCATTAATGATATGACCAGAATGGTGTGTCTGTCAAATGAGAGATGGGATATGAAAGTCATCTGTTACATTTTAGGTGTCAGTGTGATACCAGACAGGGAAATGAGGGTTACCGCAGTCAGACAACTGAATAAGCACCATCAGAGAGGTAAAATCTGTAGTATTAGCATAATAAAATAAAGGATTTAGAAATACATTACTGTGCAAAGGTTAGCAGAAAATATGGTGGAATAATATCAGATCAGTAGTATTTCCATTATTTACAACCATTTACACATTTGTGATGAATTTGAGATCTACTGAAAAAATCTATTGATCGCCTTAGCCTTTGTGATGGTCTCGGGCACGAGGCTGGGAGTTGAGACTGACAACAATCCAGCGAAGAATAGAAACTTTCCATGAACAATTTGGAAGTCAGATATTTCTGTTCCTGGTGGTATGATTGTATGATGTTAATGGTGGAGATTTGTTAGTTTTGGTTCACTAGCAAGTCGGTACATTTACATGCACAGCTAAGTTGAGCTACAGTTATAGCTTGACTGCAGAATTTAATCAGACTACTGACCTTGTCCCAGTATACAGTACAGGCCAAAAGTTTGGACACACCTTCTACATATACTAAATCACACACTTTTCTAAATTTTGTTTCCCATGACTGACCAAAAATGTTTTTGCACAACATATTGAGGATTTGAAGTGAACCCAGCAGGCTATCGTGGTCTTTGCAAGTGACAGTTGCATGTGCATGAAATGCAATGTCAATAATAGTATTGCATATTGTGCAATCCTAGCACTAAGGCGGTACAGTGTTGCAATGGGTAGTGCTTTTCATTTCATGGATGTAATTTCTATTATTTAACTTACAGAAAAACCTACATTTAATTCTTCAGCTGATGTTTTAGTCATAAGCAACTTACTCTTTCTACCAATTATTAGATGTAGGTGTGTTACCAAAGCTTTTCCCCAGTTAAGTGCCCTTTCTTACGGGAGCTCAGCAGAACCATGGACTTGCAGCAGTAACCTTCACATTATAAATGTATCGTGTTTGTGTGTGTGTCAGGTGGGTTCATTCAAATCTGTAACATGCAGGGTTAACATATTTAGAAACAGAAAAAAACAATGAAATAATGTTCTATAGTATACAGCAAGTGTTACTATTTATGGGGGTAAAAACCTGTTTAACTTGTTGCTGCTCTCCCATTGAGTAATGACATGTTTATTACAGTGTCAATTTTTAAAATTAATAAGATATTCCTTTCTTTATTTTTAAAATGTTTGTATTCCAGAAGTTGCCATACTGTCGAATTTTCTTCATTTGGAATGATTTATTGGATACTGGGTTATAGATGTGTTAAAGAATCTAGAATAGTTGGTGATGCAAAAATGGTAAAAACAGTGTGGCATCCATGTAATCTGCTGTTTGCAGTGAGTTTACTGCTTTGAGGATTGCATTTATGGACATTACTGTTCTGTGTGTTTTTGAATGACTTTGTTTTAACATTGATGTCACCTCTTTGTTTATCTTTTTTTCCCCCCTCTCTCGAATGCAGACCTTTCACTGGTCCGCTTTATTAGTGCGGAGCTGACCCGGGGGTACTTTCTGGAACACAATGAGGCGAAGTACACCGAGCGGAGGGAGAGAGTGTACACGTGTCTGCGGATCCCTCGAGAGCTGGAGAAGGTAGGCCTCCCCACCCGAGCATCATTTAACAATTTGCTGTTGTGGAGATTCAGCTTGGGATTTAGCTACAGATCAGAGCAGAAAGTGAACACTGGGCAGCCTTGAGACCCACAGAACAGGGAGGTGCATTTGATTATTATGAGTAAATGAGGAACTCTTTGCACTTGTGGTTTCCTCATGGACTTCTGTCAGAATGATCTGGTAGGGCTGTAGCTCTCCGTGCCCAATAAATAGGACAAGTCTTGGAATAGGAAATAGGTCTCTCTGGTTGGCCGCTTGAGCCAAGGCCCCAGATTGGCTGGCTGTGCCTGATACTGGGTTGTCCTATGGGTGTGTGTGTGTGAGTACAAGGCAAACACACAGTAGGATAACTAGACAAGGACAGGTTTAGGTGACTGTGTGAGTCTGCCCAGACTCTGTCTCCTACATACTCAGTAGCCACATCTGTAACCACTGTCGAGTTTTCGATTGCTGCATAAAACTTTAATTTCTCTGTCACATCACATTCACCCATTTTTTAAATTTTTTTTTTTTTTTACTTACTTTTTGTCCCATGTTTACTGGCTATAGTCTTAGTCTTAAGTAAAATACTCCATGTAGATACATATAAACACCACAAGATGGAGACAAAGCTACTATTGATTAGAGAAAGTATCCCATTGCCTTACTTTGTTTCTCTTCCTGGTAAGCTGGGCGCCTCTTGGCTACAGGATTCTGGGAGAATCAGAATTTTTTTTTTCCTCTAGTTAATTCCAAGTTTACTGGAAAAACCTGGCATTGGTGCTATTCCTTGTTGTGGAGAAATGGGATTCTGTTACTGAACTGCCAAGTCTTTTTGATCATGTCTACTCACTAAAGATTTATGTCAGTATTTCTCAAAGTAATAAGACTTGTGGTAAAATTAACTGCGAGTGATTATGCCATGAGGAAGTTTGAGGACAAAACCTGCGCTTGATCTTCAGTGCAAGTAATGCAGAATATAATTATAGGGTATTATTTCGTATACGCTTTGTAGGCCTTTGTCTGTAAGGTACAGAACACACAGGATCAGATGACGGAAGCAGAGTTTAAGGCAAGGAATAAAAAAGTAACTTAAAATAAGGGAATGTTTTGGGCATTGTCGCCATTTCGCCACTGGGTGGGTCTGAGCACATGGCAGCACTAAGGCAGGAAGCGGTTTCCTGCTGATAACTTGGGGCTGTCCATTAGCCATTTGCATATGTATATGTTGGCTGGCTCCTTTGGACTGTCTGACAGTGGTTCTCGAGCTTTTTTTGTACCGCAACCAATGTTTTCCATTCCAGCTCAGTCGCGACCCTGTAACAAGTATAGGTCTAAATTAACGCTATGATGAAGCACGCGGTGCACTCTGCGATTTACGCCAATCGATGCCTATCGCACAAATCTGATTGGATCTGCCAGCGAATTTTAAATTAAGCATCTGTGGTTTGGCTTCGTGGATTGGTTGAGTGTTCCCTAGTTTTGCGCTAAGCATTCGCAGACACAAAACCCGTTTATATAGGCTAATTCTAGGATTGTGGTTGGGGAATCTGATCATAGATCAGCAGAGGGGCTTGCTGGTTTTAAAATGCTTACATTTCCAACTCTGCCTCACGACCCTTTCAGAACTTGCCGCGACCTAAATTTGGGTCGTGACCCATGGGCTGAGAATCGCTGTTCTAAGGTAAATAAAATGGATATGAATGAGCTGCTGCATAAAATGAGTGCAGTATGATTGACTTATAGAATATAGTTCGATTCCATTTTAACACACCTTCGTGTCAGTTTGTGTTTTGAATGGATACAATTTATTAGTTTTGAAGTTTCAACATTGATTTTTTTTATGTGTAGTTGCTTTCTTGTATCATCATTACATATATGATTTATTCCCTAATATTGATGAATTTAATATAAAATTCCTTTTATCAATGAAGACTGGTCATCATGAATAATGCTGTTTTAGTAGACTTGCTTGATATCTTCTGGTTGTTTGATCATATATCTTCTGCAGGGGTGTCACATTGCATAGAATAAAGTGGAGGTTAGAAAGCTAATGTTTCACTTGTTTAAGGGGTAGTAACAGCATGCTATGTCAAGGAGAGAAACATGCGTTCCTTTTGAACAAAGATGAAACCACTTTCATGTGCACTTCACCACTATCCTCGAAGGCTTTGGAATACAGTCTCGTTTCCAAAAAAAGTTAGCATCAAATTCAAATTGAGCATATATTAGTAAAACAATAAAAATCTGTTTCAACATTTGATATGTTGTCTTTGTTCCATTTTAAATTACATATGGCTTTGTTCGATTTGCAAATCATTGCATTGTTTTTATTTACATTTTACAGAGCGTTCCAACTTTTTTGGAAACGGGGGTGTGTGTCTTTATGGTTTTTATTCAAGACTCTAAAATTTTTGGTCATAATTTGGATGCTGTTTATGTCTAAGTACCATGTATTTTTACAACTGCAATATCATGCATATATGCTGATTAAAATGTTTCATTGGTAGTGTTGAATACAGACTGTCCCTGACTCACGACTGAGTTCTAGTCTGACAGACGGGTCATACATCAAAACAAGATAATCGCACTGACTTCTGGGTGTGAGAATGGGACTGGGTAGGGAAGCTCTGCCAGGTGTACGGCTGTCCGAAATGTATTCTTACATACGTTTACTTAATTTCTGATTATTATTTTTTCTTTTGTTGTAAACTTTGCCCATATTTGAGAGTCATAAGTCGCATCGGATGTAAGTCGGGGACAATCTGTTTTAAAAAGTGATTCCTTGTCGCTGGTCACCATGGTGACGTAATGTTCAGTTTTGACGTGGGACTCATGCTGTCTCCTCTCTGACTCCCCAGCTGATGTTCTTCGGCTTCTTCCTGTGCCTGGATGCCTTCCTCTATGTGTTCACCCTGCTCCCGCTGCGGGTCTTACTGGCACTCATCAGGTTCCTCACGCTGCCATGCTGTGGACTGAGGTGAGCATGCCCTGCCCTACCCTACCGTACCCTGCTGAACCCTGCCCTGCCCTACCCTACCCTACCCTGCTGAACCCTACCCTGCTGAATCCTGCCCTGCCCTACCCTACCCTACCCTGCTGAACCCTACCCTGCTGAACCCTGCCCTGCCCTACCCTACCCTACCCTGCTGAACCCT
>JAODJW010000050.1:1271205-1288101 GCA_026777045.1 Hyperopisus bebe
ATAATAACATTATTTTACCTAATATTTATGACGGGTATGAAGATTTCCCCCCCCCCCCCCCCAAAAAAAAGGCTGCTGCCCGATTGTTGGTAATAAAAAATATTGTGGGGGTAGTAAAAAAAAAGGTAGTAAAAAGTAGTAAA
Organism: Hyperopisus bebe; assembly: GCA_026777045.1. Classification (NCBI taxonomy): domain Eukaryota; kingdom Metazoa; phylum Chordata; class Actinopteri; order Osteoglossiformes; family Mormyridae; genus Hyperopisus; species Hyperopisus bebe. Next base: position 1,271,349 of record JAODJW010000050.1, read on the forward strand.
TTCAACTCTAGGATTCCTGCATAAACCCTGTACTAGTCATGGACACAACGCTCAGTTGATATTTTTTTAAAACAACATGCTCTTTATGTGGTTTATAACAGTGTTTCCCAACCCAGTCCTTGAGGAACCCTGGATAGTCCACGTTTTTGCTCCCTCCCAGCTCCCAGCCAGTCAGGAACACCGAATACCTGGTACAGGTGCGCTGCGAGCTGAGAGGAAGCAAAAACGTGGACTGTCTGGGGTTCCCCGAGGACTGGGTTGGGAAACACTGGTTTATAAAACGATAGATCCTCTTCAAACAGTAATGTCACTGAGTACATATCATACTTTGGTCAGGATGATGACCAGCGCTCACAATTAGTGGCCGCAGTACCTGGCACTTTGTAGTTTGGAGCAGTGTGTTGTTGGATTGCAGGTTAAAGAACCATTTATGGAACTGATCTTTTCACTTGTTTAGAAAAAAACACTACCAGCTCATCATGCCTTTGTGCTTTGTGCTTCAGCAGAAATGCAATTTGCAAGAGTTGGCTTTACTATCATTGAGAAGTAGCCTTACTCATGAAGCAGTGTGGCATAATGGTGATGACTAACTGTCATGACAACTGTTATTGTCTTGTGTGTTATGGGCAGGCCTTCATAAAGCTGTGCTCTTCACCGTTTGTTCCTTTGTAGACCTGCATTCTGACTGATTGAGGCCTTCTGTTAGAAATATTGCATTCTGCTTTTGATCAGAACCCATTTTCCTGTTTAGTTGTATAGATTTGCCTTCTGTCCCGCAGATGCAAAGGGGCAGAAACTTTCCAGAAGCTTTCCATTACATGGGAAGTTAAGCTGGGGAGTTTTGGGAAAATTCCAAGTTGGAAACTTTCCATGGAAATTAATGTGAATATATGGGAATTAACGGGAAAATTCCCAGAATTTTGCAACCCCAGTCCTGATTAGTTCCATTTCCAGCTGGACTGACAAATGTCCCATGTCTGATTGTTTGTCCATCTCTGTCTGTCCCTTTGTATGCTTTTCTTCCAGTGGCTCGCGTCTACTGCAGCCTGCCCAGGTGTGTGATGTTTTGAAGGGCTTCATCATGGTCATCTGCTACTCAATGATGCACTATGTGGATTACTCCATGATGTACCACCTGATCCGAGGCCAGTCGGTCATTAAGCTCTACATCATCTACAACATGCTGGAGGTACCGTGCAGCACTGTTCTGTTTTCAGAAGGTTCTGTTGACTTTGTCTCGTCAAGAAGATGAGTGTCACGTTGATGTAGCTGGTTGGGAAAGTTTCCACTTCTTGCATTTTTGAAACTGAATTCCCAAACTTTGTTCCAACTGCGAATCCCCACACAGGTGGCAGATCGCCTGTTCTCGTCTTTCGGTCAAGACATCCTGGATGCTCTGTACTGGACAGCCACTGAACCCAAGGAGAAGAAAAGAGCCCACATAGGAGTGATACCCCATTTCTTCATGGCCGTGCTTTATGTGTGTATCCTTTCACACCAGCTTGGGTGGTGTGGTTAATCCCTCATGCAGGCGATATTGAAATTCACCATTGGGTCTCACTGGGCCTCGGCCACCACCTGTAGATGGGAAGCCTTGTTTTCCTCAGCTTTCTGTAACAGTTCTGCATGCCATTCTCATCATGGTCCAAGCAACGACGCTCAACGTAGCCTTCAACTCCCACAACAAGTCCCTGCTCACCATCATGATGTCCAATAATGTGAGTTCTGTGGGATAACATTTTAACTTTTAAAGCTTTATTAACATGCAAATGTCTTGGACAGGTTCTAAATGGATTCAGTGTTTTAACACAGGACAGGGGTAAATATTTGAATTCCAGGTTGCAGAGTTCATATAAGCGCTGTGTATTTTACTGAAGAAATGGATGCGTGCAAGAACCAGTCATTGCACTGGCCCAGTAGTCATATTTAAACACATTCCTCACTTTTGCAGTTCGTTGAGATAAAAGGAAGTGTTTTCAAGAAGTTTGAGAAGAACAACCTGTTTCAGATGTCCAACAGCGGTAAGTCGGATCCCATAGCTTAGTGTTTCTCAACCCGGTCCTGAGGGAACCCCAGATGGTCCACATTGTTAGCACCCTGCCAGACAGTCATGCTGGGAATTGGGAAGGAGCAAAAACGTGGACTGTATGAGAGGTCCCCAAGGACCGGATTGGGAAACGCTGCCTAAGCCGGAGTGGTGCTGATCCGTTTCGCTTGAGATTATGTGTCTTTGGGTGTTGCTTCTGAAATAACAAGGTGGAATGCAGCCCCTGCTTTTCAAAGCTTATTCCACCGAACCTCAACTTTAAACGTAGTTCTTTTGAAATGAAAATCAATATCGCTCAGTTCACCTTGAATACTGCAGTGCACAAAGCCCTAAGCAGCCAATTTGGGGCTTTTTCTGCCCCTTTGCCATATTCATAGTTGAATGTATAGCCTTTTAATTAGCTCACCTGCTCCCTTTCCATGCAGTTTGTATCGGGCATTTACAGTTGGGGATTCGGAGATGGGGAGCCAGGATTCACCAGGACCTGGATCTGGAAATTTATATTCTTGAGGCAGTCATGCAAACCCAGACAGAATATTTCATGTTAATGGAAGAAATTCCCTTTTGGGTTCACTGTGGGCAGCACTGGGGTCTTTCAGCTCAAGGTTATGGGTTTGTTTGCCACCATATGAATGCTGTTCTTATGTTTTTCCTGTGTACGTTTTCTCCCAGGTTTTAATTAATTTAATTAGTGTTTTTAGTTGATGCCTTAGTACAGCTGTGCAGTCTGTTGTTTTTTTTTTTTCCTTAAGACTGCAGTGATGAAATATAAGGGACCTTGAAAAAGCCCGTTAAGTGGAAGGAACCATGTTTGTTTATTTAGAGAGATTTTGGGGGAAATCAAAAGCCATTAGGAAAACAAAGAGGCTCAGCTGGCATCTCTGTGGGCCTGCAGTAGCACTTGGGTTGGTGGCTGGAGGTGTGTGTGGGGGGGGAATTCTGGCCTCTGCTTTACTCTCATTAGTTACAGTTAATTTTGTTGATGGAGCAAATAAGATTTCAGAACTCTGGGATGTTTGGATGGGAAGGGATTATTATGTGCAGTCATTAGTGATTGGTATAACCTACTTCCTTGTAGATTTCGAGTTGAGCAAAGCAGTGATTGACGATGCATTTCAAAGCCTTTCCCTAAGCAAGTGCGTGCATGTGTGCGTGCATGTGTGCGTGCATGTGTGCGTGCATGTGTGCGATGTGTTGTGAAAACACCCTGTGCTGGACTGGAGTCCTGTCATTTGTAAGGTGGGATGCTTATCTTGTCCTGTTGCCCTTTGATAAGCATTGAACATAGCTGAAGGTATGCATGCATAGAGGTCTAGAGATTGATGTTTTTCTTTGCAAAATGTACTGAATGCTTTTTTTTCCATTTTCTGCAGACATCAAAGAAAGATTTACGAACTACGTACTGCTACTCATAGTGTGTCTCCGAAACATGGAGCAGTTCTCTTGGAATCCAGGTAAAGCACGTAATGATCAACATCCCTTGGGACAGCAGCAGTGGTGCGGAAGAAAGTAATACCTCCAGGCCCTGGAATGTTCTCACTAAGCTTTATTTTGAGCTCAGGACATTTATTTTGTTGTTGGCAAAGTAATGCTGATATAATGTTGGTCAAGTGAAAGTTTGAGTGATCATTTGAATTGCAAATATCTTGTCTTTAGAGTGATGTTACAGATGGAGTTTAAACAAAAAAAGTTATTGAATGGACAATATAACTAAAAAAATTACCTGTCTGTGTTAATATCTTGGTTTTTATTGATTTATAGATCACCTGTGGGTCTTATTTCCTGATGTCTGCATGGTGATCGCCTCGGAGATAGCTGTTGACGTGGTGAAGCACGCCTTCATTACCAAGTTTAACGACATCACAGCGGATGTAAGCAAATTATCCAAGGAAAAATTATCGTTTTTTCCGCAGTGGGATGCAAATTATGTATTGAGGGAAGGCGTGTGTAGGATTTGCTCTGCGGAGGCATAGAGGAATTCACAATCTCTTCCAGCTGATCACAAATCCAATGGGCACATCTCTGGACCAGCAGGATTTACACATGAATGGTATCCAATTGGCACCAAGCAGATCAATAAGGATTGTGTTAGTTTGTTATGCTGGCACATCTCATCACATTACATTTATTTATTTAGCAGAATCTTTTATCCAATACAATGTACAAGTGAGGGAAGTAGGCGGAGCTTCTGGTAAAGGTCCAGATACTTGTGATTATAGTAACGGGACTATACAACACTTTCAAACTTAGCAAGTAGCCAAAAAGAAGTATTTGAATCAAAAAACAGTTCAGTAATACCAGGGTTCAGCAGAGAGCAGCTAGAGAAGCTAAGGCTAGTAGAGATGATTCCGGAACAGCTTGGTCTTGAGGCATTGCTTGACAGTTGAAGGTGTTCGGTGCTGTAGAAACATTTTTTTTTATAGAGCCAAAATCCCACTGCGTGGAACAACACGTCAGCATAGCCTCCGAGTGATTTTACTCAAGCTTACAGATGCAATATGGCCCTGCCTGTTCAGCGCTGACGTTCTTCCCCATCTGCAGTAAATGTGAAGTGATCCTTACGCAGCTTCAGATGTCCTGTTCCACACATGACTCAACATCATATTGCTGCTCTTAATTAGAGGCATCCGCATCTAACTTAGACCTCTCGGATCTGAAGGCAGCACCTAAATCCTACATGGTCTGAGTGGCAGTGTGGGGAGGGGGGAGGTTATTGGTGGATCTGTAGGATCGGGGGTGGGGGGTGCATAATGTATCATAGGAACAGAGGAGTTCCTCATGTCATTGGTGTTCCACAAAACATGTTGTGTCACATGGTGAACAAACACATCTGAAATCCCACACATGGCACTTGCACAGTCATGGTGCTCTCTGTCACGTGTCTTAGTTGTAGGGCAAACACGCACACAACACTGATAACTATCCTGTGTTATGCATCAGTTATGCAATAGCAAATCGTTCCATAGGTCAAGTGTCCCATTGAAAGACGTGCCCCCTTAGCATCGCCTTCAGTAATGGGCTGATTCTGCACAATGTGCGACTCGTGGCATAATTATGGTATAATTGTATTCCGTTGTAAATAAAGGCAAAAAAACCACGGGGTCATGTTAAGATAAAGAGCTAGCGGCGTGTGAAATGCAGATGCTTTTTGATGTCCTATTCTGAGCTGCCTGCTGGCTGTCAGAATTCGGGAAATGAGCGTCACTTGTCTCTGTCGCGTCCCCAGGTGTACAGCGAGTACAGGGCGAGCCTCGCTTTCGACCTCGTCAGCAGCCGACAGAAGAACGTAAGTCTGGATATCGTCGGGTTTGAGACGCAGGCGGATGTCTGTACTGCCGTCACGCTGGTTCCCACCTTGATCTGTACCGTTTCTGCACCCTAAGGCGTACACAGACTACAGCGATTCAGTGTCTCGGCGAATGGGCTTCATTCCACTCCCTCTGGCTCTACTGGTACGTTTGTCAATTTCCAGTTGACTATTTAGAATGATGCCAACTGCACTGCTGTCCTTATTAGTGAAGCTGGGATTGTGTAAAATCATGCTATAGCTTTCAGAGTGACTGTTTCACTGTAAAATAATTCCGAAGCCCAGACATGCACCCATCTATCCGTACATCTTCCAATCATATATCCAGTAAACAGTCATGGTGTGCTTGGTCTTTATCCCAGAAAGCATAGGAGATAGTCTAGATGGGATGTGAGTATGCAGTAGTACGTTATATGGAAAATAAAATTAAAGTGTGTTAATATTTACTGACCTAACTGGTTTATATGATTTTTGAAAGAAATTAGACCAGTGTTTCTCAAACCAGTCCTCTGGGACCCCCAGATGGTCAATGATTTTGCTCCCTCCCAGCTCCCTGTGAATAGGGGGGGGCGGCAAGGACTGATTTGAGAAACACTGGATTAGATGAGTAGCAAATGATTTAACTCTTAAGTGCTAAAACATGAGGTTGGATTTTTGTTTTTTTTATGTATTCCTCTGGGGCTGAAATTGGTACTAGATTGATGTGTGACTGCTTATGACAGAGTGTAGCACAGTGGAATGTCAGGAACGCTTTGTCATTTTCTCACAACAGCTTATCAGAGTGGTGACCAGCTCCGTGAAAATTCAGGGATCCCTGTCGTGTGTGTGCGTGCTTCTCTTCTACCTGGGGTAAGATGTGCTAGATGGTTACCATAACATATATAAGTATTGCTTAGTAATGTTGACTTATTAATGCGTTTTCCTACAGTAATGCACATGGGGTCCTCTAGTAAAACCCTTTAATGTGCCTCCCTTTGTTTTTTTTTTTTTTTTTTAAAGCTTACAGTAGTAAAGACGGTTCAGAACACAATCGTCTATTGTTTTCTTTCTGTCACCGTCGCCCTCTTTTCTGTTTATTAAAGGTTGCTCCTGCGGGCCATTTGCGTAAGACAGGTGTGATAGCTAATGCATATAATGGCCATGAATTGCGCAAAAAGTATTTTGTCATTGTCCCAGCTGTCGGAGCTTTCCCATCGTCGTCATTGAGACGCTCCTAGAATTGTTAAATCACTTGCGCTCGGGGGGCAGTAAAATAAAACCATTGCAGAAACGTTTAATAATTTTAGTAATTATAATTTTTCTGCTTTGTGCTGCAGTTTAGTTTGTCAAGTAGCTTCCTACCATATTAATGTTATTTATGCAGTGTTATTCTCCTGTTTCGCAAACATTACTCAAGCCGTGTATAACAACAGGGTTCTAAAAAAAGATTCCCTGAACATCTGTGCATTGCTCAGAACTCCATGTTGGCTAGTTCTGATTAGTTCTCCAGAGGGTTGTAAAGATCATCCTTGTTACTGTACGTTTTCAGACCCTTAATGATGATGTACATTCAGTCCAAAAGCCTTTTGTAATTAATGGATAGCTTTAACAATGAAGCAGCCACCAGTCCATGCATGCAAAATCACCTTTTTAATGAGGCTGCAAACCCTCTTAAGTCTGTCAGTTTTTTTTTTTTTTTTGGCAAAATTCTGTGACTACGTTTCAGAAGCCACAGTTCAATTCTGTGAAAAAGATGTAACCTTTGCATCAACGCAACCCTGTTCTGTTTTTGGGAGCTCAATGAAGTGCTGTCATATTTGGAGGCTTACGAGTACGTTAGAGTGAGTGGAATATAAAATCAGAGTGCGATCATATGAAAGGCTATGGCAGGAATCATGGCTGCAGGATTATAATACTTGGTGTTTCAAGATGCTGTCTGGGGTTTTGCTGCTTGCCAGCAGCAAGTCAGTGTGAAATGTCGTCAGAATTGGGGCCCAGTTCAAATGCAGTTCCTCTATTATGGTACCTCTGTTTGGGCTGCAAGGCACTGGGTTCCTGGGCAGATGACAGAGCCTGAGATTATCTTATGGGCCTCATGCTGCGAGCAGATCAGCGCATCTGTCCCAGTTTCGTACGATTATGGATTGGGAGGTTAAACCTAAAAACTGCTGGTCTTGTGTCGGTGACAGTACCATGAGTTTCACGGATAATGCTGTCTGAAGCCATGCAGGCAGTTGCAGAGCTTATTCATTTAGCTAATGGCTTCCACTGTTGCCTAAACATGTAGGGCCTGTTGTTGCAGGATAGAGCTATCGCGATTATTTGATTAAACTCGATTATTCGGTTATAAAAAAGCATCGATTAAAAATTTCCTTCTCGGTTAGTCGGCTGTATGGCAGGAGGAAGGCGCGCGCAGAATGGGGATCTAAATAAAGCGCAAAAGCAACAGTTGTGTGCAAGCACTTCACGTTAAAAGTGAATGAAATTGAAGTCGTCTGTCAGCGTTGCAAAGCAAAACTTAAATATCACCAGAGCACAACTGCGATGCAAATACATCGTAAAAGACGACGTTCAGGTTCGACGGCCTCACCCAATAATGTGAGGGTAGCCATAGATACGTGGCACTTAGCATCTCGGAGTAACCTAGCTTGTTTTTTGTCACCACGATCACTGAAATCACTTTGTTTAATTGACTTTCTATGATTCCTCTATGTCAAAATAATCGCTGCTAAAACGACGGTTAGCCCCATCACTTAGCTATGTCGTCTTACATAATACGGTACATAATAACATATAATGTTAATTATTCATTTATAGTTTTTTTTTTTATTAACGTGTTATGTTAATATATTATGTGTTTTGTGGCTTTGGGAAAAAGTTCACATTGCTATATTTAGGAACTGAAAATTAACTATATAGCCAAAGAGTACTTATTATCTACCAATAGAGTTTGTCAAATAAGTTGGTGGTGTTGCCTTGAGTATTTGGCAACAGACACGATCAGAGCCGACAAAAATCAATCAACTTTTCATCAATATTATTTAATGTTCAATATCGAAAGTTCACTGCTAGTCTCACACATTTTGCAGTTCGGTAAGTGTGATGCCGTATAAAATACAATGATCAACTGGGATTTACCTGGAGCCCTTTCAGATATACCATGTGGTTTGTTCCGTTGAATGATGGAGGAAGTCATTGGCCAAGCACAGATCTCCCAGCTGGGGCGTGTTGCTTCAGCAGCCCATCTGTCTACCTGCAGGATGATCACCCTCAAAGTGCTGAACAGCATAGTGCTACTGGGGAGATCCTGCCTGTACGTCAAGGAGGCCAACATGGAGGAGAAGCTGTTCCAAGCCCCGCCAGCAACCGGCCCCGGAAGAACTCCCAGCAAGGGCAAGTTCACAGTTCACCCAGGTAGGGACCTGCAGAGGACTAAATCACAGAGAGTGGCCTTAAGGCATGTTTCCTACCGTTGCTCTAGAGATGAGTCACCCTCCCCTATTCTCCAACTGTGATTTCAGGCACACTTTTTGTGATTAATATAATCAACTAATAAAATCCTTTCTCTAATTATGAATTTAATGTATAGGGTCTAACTCAATGATTACATTGAGTAATTACATTTAAATGTGGCAGTTCATTGGTAGCAGTCAGAGTAGAGTGATTTCCTGACAAACATACAGGACAGACAGCTGTTATGTTAAATCAAATGAAAATTTTATAAAGTCTTACTTAACTGGATTTATAAGGGGTTGTGGTAAATATCTTTCTTAGGATCTTCACATTTGCGGCATCTCCAACTGGCACATGAGCAATATTTATAAATTTGAAGATAAGCCCAAGTTTGGCTTTTAGCCATTAAGGATGGCAACACCCTGAGATTTTTGAGGCTCATACATCAACCTCCAATGCAACCGTCCAATAGGCTTCCAGTATTTCTATACATCCATGTCAGCCAATTAGATTGTAGAAAATGTTGAGAATCATCTGGCACACAGCATGTTGTCTTTTAGAAATACCGCTGTGGTATGCGTGTAAGATCACTGTGCTTTTTGCAGCAGTATAACTTTATATTGGTCTTATGGATAAAGTTGTATAGATTGCAGTCAAAGACTAATGTCTGTTTTGTCGAATCCATGCCTATTCGCTGGAATCCTGCATGTGGAGAACCTTAAAACAGCTCATTTCCTGGTTCTAGGTCTGAGGATCTAGGTTTTTGTTTTCTTCCCTGAAGCAACACTGCTCAGGTAGTGGAGGTGGGACGGCACTCCTGGGCTCCTTCAGTGAAAGGCACAATCATTTCAAAGTTGCATTCTGACAGTAATTTTAAAAAGCCCCACAAATTAGATCAGGTGCACCTTGTTTGTTACTGGTCAGCTCATCCAGCAGTTTAGAGATTCTGAGGCTCAGATTGTTTGCAGTTTGTGTATATGCACGACTGATCCAACCAACCAAGCAATCGATGGAAAGCAACATTCTTAACCGGAAACATAAAAACACTAATTCATAATCAGTTGCTGCACTATTGATTCAGCTCATTCAGTAGAACAGGGTCCCCGAATTCCGATCCTGGAGGGCCAGTCTGTGACACAGTTTGCAGATTTCGCTGCTCAAGAACACCTTACTCTGCTCACCAGCGAATTGCCAAGTTTAGTAGGTGTCTGAGCAGGGAAATCTGCAAATTGTGTCACAGACTGGCCCTCCAGGACCGGAATCCGGAATCCCTGCAGTAGAACTTTAATCTCTCACTGCAAACACGTACAAGCCTGCATTTGCATCGCAGGTCTTTGACCTTGCCCAGTTTGCCTGTGCTTTCAGCTAGTTTGCTCACTAATACCGTGCCGGCTGGTCGTATGTTTGCGCCCATTCTGTCATCCGTTGCACTTTCTTATAGCCTCCTCCGGCCCCAGATTCCATGCTTCTGTTTCTCATAAGCGTTCGCTTCCTGGCTGAGGTCTGCGGCCCACACCAGGCCCCCGCTCAGTGGCTGCCCTGCACTCTGTCTCCTTGTCTCTGCCCCAGGGCCTGGGGCCCTTGAGACCCCTCAGCGGCACAAGACAGAACCGCCTGCAGTTCTGGCCAATCCCTGCTCTTTGTGCTCCTTGCCCCGCCCCGGCTTCTTGTTGCCCCTAACCCCAGGTATGGTCCAGACAGTCCCCAGGTCATGTTCTGGCTGCTGACAGCCAGTCTTCCCTCAAATCCTGCTGGGCAGTGACCCAGCATTCTGCAGCAGAACTCCATACAAGCTTCAGTTAACCTGACAGAGAAAGGCGCTTAAAGCTTAATAGCAGAAAGACATAAGATGCTCTGCACATTTATACGTTTTTGGATTAAAAGCTACTGAAATGCGTACAGGTATGGATTTTTTCCTAGTGTGTGTCTCTCTTACTTAAGCATTTACTAGGCTTGGCCAGTATTTAGTTTTTCATACCTTCATATCATCCAGACAGTACACCGCAGTACATGGTATTTCAACAGTGTTTTCAAAAGCAACGCTATTCCAATCTAGTATTATGTTAAAATTACCCCCACGATTAATTTTGGCAAAAGAAAACAGCACCCAAATAACCCAACCTGAGCATTCACCGTCGCTCACAGTATCGGTCAAAACCCATATAACGTTTTCATTTCAGGCAACACGCATATTCCGCTAATACACCTAAATCACAAGCATGCCTCTAGGCAGAGAAAGGGCTCTGTTTTTCATGTTGGGCTGATGTTCACTTCTAGCAAGAAGTGGTTTGTCCTGTTTGTGATGCTTATATTTCAGAATTGGGAACTCTGAAATGACAGCTGAAATGTGGAGCTACAACACCTGAAATAACATTTTAGTTTTTTTTTTGTTTTTTTTACTGGAACGAGTTTTCTGGTTAATGTTCAACCACTGGTTTCATGGTTGATTTGCTTTTCAAATCATTGAATCACAGTAGTTAGCCAGAGTGGTGGTTGAATTGAATCAGGGCAGCGGTTTTGTGGTGATTTTGAAGCACTCCTTTTCCAGTTCGGGTTCTAATTTTCCCCGTTTCCTTTTTTTTTTGCAGGTGATCTCCTAAATGAAAACTTGTCCGCCTCTATCACCAACCAGCCAGTCCACCGGGAGGAGAATCTAACCGGCGAGCTGCCCAAGAGTAACTCGGATCAGTTCCTAACCACGCCCGACGAAACCGAGGACAAGGACTTAGCTCAGGATGGGTCCGAACTCAAGCACAGAGCCCCCAAGAAGGATCTGCTGGAAATAGACCGCTTCACAATATGCGGGAATCGCATTGACTAGCCTTCACAGCCTCCTCTTCGGATCCGCGCAGGGGACGCGACCTGGCGTAGCAAACACTGCCAAAACCGTTCCTTGCCAAACACGAGAGGCACTAGAGTATTTATTGAAAATACATATAATTTATTGCTGACTGAAGAATCGTATAAACCTTTCCTTCCACTGCCCCCATCTCCTGTACACCGACCCAGCTCCTGGATGTCTAGCAGACGAGCCTGGTGATAGAGGACCTCGCAGTGCTCCTGTGAGAATGGTGAGTGGGGTCTGCGTGACCCCGCCATCGGGCTGCTCGCACATAACAATGAAGGACTCCAGAGTCTTCCCGTCTGTTATTCGGAAGGCTCTCTGTACCAAGGAATGCGCCTAGGACACTTCCGGAACAGACTCTCGCCCTTTTTTTTATTGAAGAAAGCAGCATGAAGGATGCTGGTCAGGGACTGCGTATCTCATCGATTCCCCCAGTCTCCCATATCAAAATGCTTTGAAGTCAAAACCTGTGAATGAGTCAGTAATATCCCTTTCTTCCCACTTCACCCTTGCTGTTGGAAAACAGCCCTCTCTGTTTTGTTTTTTTTTTTCCTCCTTGCTTTTCACATTTGACGACCATGCGATAGTCGCAACGCAAGCCGCACCTGTGAGTTTGTACTGATTGTAGTCGAGCTGGGCAAGACGTTACTGCTGGTGATTCTTAAAAGCCTTGGCCTTTGGATAAGTTGGAAGCTAACATAAGGAAGGAAATGAGCTAACGCTTTGACTGGAGATAGCAGTTTGGTGGCGTAGCTATGTTATGATAATGCCTATTTTGCATTTAATTTGTGGTTTTGTATTTAAATACACTGTAAACCTCATAAAACAATGTGCATAGTCCAGGACATCTGTCATGTTACATACACTGAGCATATTTCACAGTTTAATATGTTAATGTTTTAGCTACATTATTGAGTGTATTTGATGTGGTTTGCATATCAAACTCATTCGAATTAGCTTTGAATTCTGCACTGATGTACCACGTGGTCTTAAGATTCAGGTTTTTTTTTTTTTTTTTTTTAACGTTTAGATACATCTTTCTCTACAGATGCCACTGACCACTTCAGTGTTGTTTGTATTTCTCATGAACAAGTCATTTACTGGCAATTTTCTTAGGATTGCATTTTGAGACAGGAGTAGATGAAACATGCTTACTGTTTTGTTGGTTTTAATAAAATTATGAGCTCTGATTAACTTTCAAGAAAAAACACATTTATGCAAACACATTGTAGAAGCTTTTCCCTCTACGTTTTATTTTTTCGCAAACTGAATGCAATTCCAGATGGAATAGGACATTTAAAAAAAATTATTCACATTTGCCCTGCATAGTCTTGAATCTCTGAACCAGAACTTTTTAATTCATAAAATCACAATTCTGTTTCCACAATGAACTAGTCCTGGAAGAAAAGTGACCCACAATATGAATTTAATAAACAATTTAATAGAGTTTTACTCAAACATGCAATTAAAGGGCATGACACCGAATGGTTTGGATTATAAAGCAATTATTTCTAAGCAACTCAATACTATGTAAACCATGATTTCCATACCAGCATCTACAATATTTTACTAGCAAAAATGTTTGCCTTCGTTGCATAATATTGATCGTGAAATAATGATTAGAATGAGGCTTCTGTTTTTGAAACATTAGACCATAGTATTTTAACGATTTGGATGGTATGTCAAATAGCATTGCATGGAACAATTTTGAACACTTCAAAGTATCTTTGTAATGTGTCGTAAGCATTATCAGTAATGGTTTCAAATATTTCAATTTTATGTTTAAGACAAAGATCTGCATATTTGTAAGAAACGCTTCACATTTTCGGGGGGGGGGGGGGGGGGGGGTAAAAAAAGTTTTTTTTTTCTTTTGTTATAACTTATTCCGTTGTTGAAGGGCTGCCATTTCTTGTTTTAATTAGGTGGTCTGTCTTACACTTCCCTATCAAGATGGAAAAGTCCCCAAACCATTTTCTTTTTATTCACCCAAGTTGTAACGTATTGTTCTTCTTTAAGGGGGTGGGGGTGGTTGTAGGCCTTAGTTGGATGTGTATTGATGAGATTTGGGGAAGGTTGGCTTTTGCCTACCTGGGCTGATGGTTGATGTCTCTGGCATGCAGTGCCTATGCAGTGAGAACCTCAGTCCTTAAAGATGGCATTGAGGGAAGGCCCAGAGGAAGGAAGAGTGCATGGCGTGGCAGTGGCCTGACAGTAGCCGTGTTGGCGTAAATTATCAGTCTATCTGCCTCCTTGAAGGGCACCGTACTTGATGTTGTGTTCGTTGTGCTCAACTTAAAAGTAACTCAAAGGGATGGAGGAAATCCACTGCTGAGTTGACCTTGTTTTTTGTTTTTCTTTTACATAAGCAACGTATTCAGCTTGGAAAATCAAAAAGATTGGCAGTCTGTGTAGAGTCTGTACATGGGGCCTCAGATCTTGCAGTTGAGGGACACATTCATACTGTAAATCTAACCCTAAACGTATAGATTTAGCTTCTCAGACATGCCTTGTTAGCATGACAAATTCATTTTCTTCCTCCAAACTCGATAATGTGAGCAGACAGCCACACTGTCTTGAAAAGTACATTTTACAAATGTACCTAACATCAAATTCCTCTCAATATTGAACTGCTAGAAGGCGGTATTACAGAAAATGAGCTTAACCCAGAGCTTAATCTTGAACTGAGCATTATGCAGCATACCCTGAGGTATCAGTATCAGGATGGCAATGTAGAATATGGGTAACCAAACTCGGGGTAGACTGACCCTAATTTTTGCATATTCCCAGTGAACTAAGGCTGTTATGAAAGGACATTTGATACTGGGATTCACCATGGATGTGAGCAACAAAAAACAATGGTAGAGCTTTGGATTTCGTGCAATTGGAAAGTGAAATATCAACGTCTGCCAATACAGACTATGAAGAACAAAGCTGTATCAGCAAAAGAATGGCAGTTTTCCTTGGCAAAAAATTGCTGACCGAGTCAATGTGCGTGTTTATAAAACTGTTGTATAAAGTTGTATAAAGGCTATTTTACTCATTAAACATTTGCCAGACCTGTGTGGTCTAAAATAATTTGGCTGTATTTGTGTATGTGTGGATTTTTTATATTTAATATTTGTGTAACCCAAGTAGAAATAAATGCACTGGACACAAGTTGTAAACATGAAGTGTAGTTGTAACTGGTAGGAGATGTTTTGCTCCTAAGGTTTATCTTGTTAGTTCTGGCATACCTTTAGGTGCCAGCTTATTAAAACTCGCCCTATAGCCAACAGGAAGAAGACTAAGGCCCGTAAAGCAGGTGGGATTGGTCACAACCCCCGCCTCTAACACAGATAGAGCAGCTGACTTTCACAGACCAGTGGCTGATAACGGATGGCATCCCTGGAGGGGACTCACCAGAGCAACACACCTGCTAGGATCTTAGCTCCTATATAGATGCATTTATAATTAACATTTGTTCTTCCATTGTTTTATCTGAAGGTAGCCGGGGGTTCCAAAATCTGCAGCACCCGAGACATAATCAGAACATTGACGACTTCTGAGGAGGAAAGTAAAAATCAAGCCCAAGGTTTTGTTTCAACCCACCAGTTTAATATAAAGAGGCACAGAGTACTCAGCTGGTTGGTTGGAACAAAACCTTGGTCTGGATTTGTACTTTCTGGACCTGAACTTTCCACCTCTGGACTTTTGCATTTAACCTCCATCTTCCTGCAGGATCACATTACATTTCCAGAACACATCTATATGCAGTAAGGATATATTTGCCATTGTCCTGAGCTCGTGTCTGCACTGAAATGATAATATTTCTCAAACTTAACAAAATGTCATCCTTACCACTTCCCAGCTGCCTGTTAAAGTCCATCTGGAGAAGCAAATAGAAAAGTGATCTCCATATGGGGCACTTGGCAGTTCAGATTTTAAAATAAAACAACTAGAAATTAAATTGTCAATTTAAGTTAAAGGTTGGATGCCTAAATGTGGATGACTACACTTAATTGTTTTCAAATTATGATTTGATAATTAAAGCATGTGTGTCATTGTTATTAGCATGAAATCACGAAAAAAAATTGCGAACGTGACAGCAGCGTGGTGATGGTTTTGAGCAATTAATTAAAGAAGCAGATTCTGTCTCTGGGAACTCTGGCATCTCTGCAGTCAGCCAGATAGAGTGGAAGTTCTTCTGCTTGGAAATCTGGTGGCGTAGCTGGGTATCTGTCGTCCCCGATTGTGGCAATGTTATGTAAAACACCACATGCCCTGTGCGGGGTGACCCAGAGCCCATGGATATGTGTGGTTCTCAGGCCTAGTCCTGCATGGTTCCTGTAAGGTAGTGCTTCTCAACCTGGTTCTAGTCCTACTGGGAAGGAGAAAACACATGAACTGGCTGTGGGTCCCCGAGGAAACGCAAATGTAAGGAGTAAAGTAAAGTGTAAAGTTGATTGTGAAATGAAGAACAGCACTAATGCTGGACAGATCAGTCTGGTTAACACAGGTGCAACAGATAGCATGTGGAATGCAGGACTGCCTCCTAAATGAAAGAGGGCAGGTGTTGCCCATGGAAGACATGTAGTGGTTTTTGGCAGGTCGAGGCCACCGGGAGAAAAAGAGAGCATGGCCCATATGGGGATCGAACCCATGATCTTGGTGCTATTAGCACCACACTCTAACCAGCTGAGCTAACCGGCCAAGTGGCGAAATGGGTCAGCTACACCTCAAGCAAAAGTACAAAAGAAACATTTTTAAGCAGGACTGGGCCTTGGGGCGCAAAAATGAGCCTGAGACAGGTCCCACTGAGATTTGAACTCAGATCGCTGGATTCAGAGTCCAGAGTGCTAACCATTACACCATGGAACCAGGAGGTACGTAGCATCAATGAAGGTGGAGTCGCTACCGGTATCTAGCTCTAAGACTCACGTCTCATGCTGCCGGAACCGAGGATCGAACCAGGGACCTTTAGATCTTCAGTCTAACGCTCTCCCAACTGAGCTATTCCGGCACATTCCTGGCTTCCACCGTTGCCCTTTTCTGCCCATCCCCCGTCGGCCACATGAATTGAATGTCTACCTGGAGCAGCAGCGGGCTATGACAGGTGTCAGATTTTAACCCAAAGTACGGTACA
>JAODJW010000050.1:1297305-1321585 GCA_026777045.1 Hyperopisus bebe
AAATTACTTTTTAGAGCAGAATTTCCTCCCTTGATACGCCTTAAAGGTATTGTGTTGTATGGGGCCCCTTAAAGGTTTTGTGTTGTGTGGGGCCCCTTAAAGGTATTGCGTTGTATGGGGCCCCTTGGATTGTACTAAAGTCAGCAGTCATAGGAATTAGGAATTTTAGCCAAGAGGCTTACTGTCAGGGAGCGTGCCAAGGCGGTGTACGTTTTCCTATGTGCTATCAGTGTGTTATTTAAATGCTGGTGTGAATTGAATCTGGGCTTCCTGTCAATTGGTTGCTTTTCTCCCAGATGGCAGAAGAACAGATGTTGGACAGCTGAGGAAAAAGAAAATTAATGTCAGAAAAGAAAGGCTTTTTATTCTGAGAACAATATTTAGGACAGCGGTTAGATCTGGGCTAGTATCTTCTGCCTAAGATGTATTCTTGAGTAGGCTATTTTAGATGAATTTTAGTATACTATACTACACTATCCGCTACATTAGTGAATAAGCTGGAAAACTGTGAGGTCTTAAGTTTTTAAGTAAGAATTTCTGCTAAGCAATAAGTAAATTAATAAATATAAGTGTCAGCAGATGGTTTCGACCAAAGTGACTAAGGCAGCTTATAGTGATGGGCTTTGCCGGCGTGTGGCTCTGCATGTTTGCTTAAGCTTTTTAGATAGAGTGTTTTCCTCACAGCCGAATATCCGTTCGACAGTCTAAATGCAAAGAGCAACACATAATCTATCATATGATAAGCATGCAACATCAGTAGCTTCATTGAATGTGCTCTTAATGTCTTTGAACAGCTCGCTTGAGTCCCCCAAAGACCTTAACATAAATAATAAAGTAAAACACACAATTCACGCAGAACGTGTCCTGTATTTTACATGTGGTCCTGTTAAATCCTATACAGAATACAGGATCAGGGTGACTGTTTTAATTTCAATAATTATTTCAGCAGCAGTCAGTGAAAGGAATTAATCAGTGAGCGTGAAACAAAGCATTTCAGATTTTTCTTTTGTTGTTTTGTGCAGTATTTTTTTTATTTTTTTTACATACTCATGACATTTTCATTTTTAATACCCACTGCTTGCATGCAGTGTTTTACCTCAGGCATTTGTTAATGAAGATACATGCATAGGATTCCATGAAAAACATTACGAGCCGTACACTAATGCGTTAGGAATTAATCTCGCATGCAGCCTGCGCTATATACTGTGTTACATTACTAGATTTATATAATTTATATGGAGCAGACAGACTGCTGTGCCTTGATATGTGAATTCCCATTAAATAAGCCATTGAGTGGTGCAGTTAGTGTTGAGGCTGCGGGATGAAAACAAATCCACGCGCAGCAATGGATACCTCTTGGCTTATGACTCTTCAAGCTGAATGCACAGCGCAGAAAAGCTGGATTTCCATGAGTATGATATCAGTACTGAGAATCACTTCATTACCAGCGACTCATTTTGCGCCGCTTGTTTTACCCATTAGTCGAAACAGTCTGTAGTGTAATTAGCCGGGTTAATTAAAAGCTATTCACTGATTTCGTTAAGAAAGTAGGCGTCCTGGTTTTGGAGTTTGCGGACAGCCCTTACATTTCATTATGTATTCAACGTAACTTTCATTGCGCGGCGCATTGTTAATTAAGATTTGCTAAGGCAACAGAAGTCAGCAACCCGATTTCAATGCTACAGAGAATTTGGTTTTATATGTGACCGTGTGCGGCTACCTGCCAGTGTCTTCACAGAAACTGCCGTTCCGCCGTGTGACATCAGCACCGCTCCCTAATGCCTCAGCTCAGCTTTGGCCTCTTCGGTAATCTGACACGGAAGAGGACAGATTAGCCCCCCTGCATAAATGAATGTCATTATTTGTGTGGAGGGAAAGTCATTTAGCACATAGCTGGGCCTGTGAAATTAGCCTCCCTGCCCGCCTCTGCTAAAATTACAGGAGTAGTTTAAATAGAAATATGTTTTAAATCATGTAATTCTTTTAATTAAAACTGATTTGTTCACCCCTGCCTTGCAGGGCGCATTGAATTCCTGACTTCCTAATCTCTGAGATTCTCTCTGCAATATTTTGAGTTCAGAAGATGCAGTACGTGGCCAAAACTATGGAAACACTTCCTACTTTTAGAGGCTGCAGAAATTTATTCAACTGTTGCTCCAATTGCATATTTTATCGTCGAATGTATGATTTTACAAATATCATACTTTGGACGATTAAGTAAGTAAATAAGTAAAGTTCTGCGATCTCTAAAAGCTGGAAGTGTTTCCACAGTTTTGGCCATGAGTGTGAAGTGTATGGCGTTGTGGCCCAGTGGGGAACACGCGGGATTTGGTGTGGCTTTTCTCTGGGTGCTCTGATTTCCTCCTGCAATCCAAAAACATGCAATTAGGCAAACTGGCTTCTCTAAGTTACCCATAGTGCATGTTTGTGCTCTGTGATGGACTGAAATTCTATCAAAGGTGTCCTATGACTTGTTTCTTAGGCTTGAAGGGATAGATTCCGGATTTGTCGGTACGCTATTACTTCACAGAAGTATAAAACACTGAATTTTCTGTGTTTGATGAACGGCATGTAAATGAGTGCTGAGATTGGGGTCATTTGAGCAGGTACAGGTAGTCTAAGGTAACAAGCAATTAAAGTGCAATAATTCATTTGTGTAATTAATGCTCATATGCTTCATGATTGGAAAAGGTAACCCATGCAATAATAGATGCTGATGTAAAGTTTTAAATTGTTGTGGTGTAGTGTTCCTTGGGGGTTAAGGCTGAACTCACTCAGAGGATAGAGTTCATAGGCTCTCGGGAGGTGAATAGGACAGAGCAGACTCACTTATCCAAATCCATCGTATTATTTAATAACGTAACTTGTGAAAACTTACAGCCGGATTCTGAGGTGCTCAGGTTCAATGCGCATTCTCAAGCAGATACCCCTGTAACAAAATCAGCTCAGTCGTCACCTGTGAGGTTCTCTCCACATTAATTCAACCACAATATAAGATAAATGGAAAATATCAAGTGTTGTAATTTTCGTGCTCGCACTGAGTTAGGCGTGTAAAATCATTTAAATGCCCGATGCAGTGTGTTCACATCTACTGGTTACTGTGTGTAAATACTTGTCAGGTGGGGTCCTTCATTTCTGAAAGACAACTTCCACCACAGCATGTGAGATTAACTCACTGTTAGGGGGTGGGGTCACACAGAACAACCAAATCACTGCCAAAGCCTGAGACCACATTAAGAAGATTATCCCTTTGCCAGATAATTCTCTCTGAGGTAAGATCAGAATCTGCTTTACGTACTGCTTAGAACTTTCTGGAAAACCAAAATGAGCGACAATAAACCGTCTTCTCCTTCCCCCCTTTACACACACTATATATGCTACTTTTTAAAGTTGTATATTTCACTTTTCACTGTTAGTTATTGCCTTTCTTATTGTTTCCTTACTGTACAGTATTTCATGTCACATAGGTGTAAGGAATCGATAAGTTAGGTATGTCACATGTACTGTATTCTTAGAACTACAGTACAAAGTGTGCAAACCACATTTTCTTTTTCTTTTCACACTCTGCTTCCCTGCCACAAACAGCTTCATTTTCTGCAGATGTACCATGTGATTCTGGCTTGGGCTTGAAATGAAGCCCTTGACCTTTGCTCCTCCAAATAATTCAGGTGAACGGGCCATTATTTATGGAAGGAATGAGTCAGCTGACTGGAACATGTACTGTAAATATGGATTGGAACTGTAAATAGGTGGCTTCATAGAGAGCATTGTTTCCCACCCCGGTCCTCGGGGACCCACAGACAGTCCACGTTTTTGCTCCCTACTGGCAGGGGAGCAAAAATGTGGACTTTCTGCAGATCCCTGAGGTCCAGATTGGGAAACACTGGTACTGAGGACCCATGGTTGGACAGATCTAACACGGGCAGTATGTCTGCCCAACGCCTGGTTATAGCCAAAGCCTCACGGGACTTACGGAACTGAACGTGGCACAGAGATACGATTCTGGTTATTAAAGCCCGACTATGAAGTCCTACCTGATGGATAATTTTAGCTGCATTATCTTTAGAAGGTTACTTGGAGTGCTGCAATTACAATAAGTCACCCCCCCCAGGTTAATTGCTTTGATAGTTTATTATAGCATTTTTTTAACAAAATACAGTTTAAAGAAAAATTATTCCCTTTGTAGGAATATATAAGATGTGCTCTAACTTGTTATTTTTTTTAAACCAATAATTATCATTGTCACAGAGTCATTTAGCGTTATTTATCTGAGATATTAACAGTCGAACGATAGATGATATTTGCTTATAGCAAGATGTTAATAGAGTAGGATGTTAAGGCCTTTCTCCACATTCCACGAAACGAAAGTCGCCGACCTGCTGACCTGAATTTTAGGCTTCTTTTACTTGAAATAGTTTCTCTTGCTAGATATGGGTTAGATGTCTGGGAAAAGTGAGCTGGTTCAAGGAAAGGTGAGAAAGTTTGAACTGCTGGTATATGCAACATTTCACACATTGCTACTACTGAGCAACGCTGGATTATATTCATTAGGCTAAAGATGCCAATGAAAAATCCTCAGTCCAGCTTGTGTTTTATCCCTGCATAGCAGTTCTCCTGCCTCATAATTACTCTCGTTTATTTATTCCTCAGAAAACAATGTTACGCAAAGACATCATCTGAAGTGTCTGAGATGCACGAGGGCCCCTATAAAATAGGGGAGGTGCACAGGCTCGTGGGCCGATAATGCATCTGTCCTACTGCAGCGTGGTCACGAAGAGTCATTCCGTCTGCATACAGCAATCGGCATGGGAACGAGAATCTGTTGTTTGAGATGATGCAACGTTGACTCATGGGGACGACGCTTCTCATTGCCAGAAGAGTGTGCGTCAGGCCTCTGCTCTAAGAATGGGATTTTACATGAATTATTTGTGTTTGATAGTTGCTTAAAGCTACTGTTGGTATTAGAGGAGGGATATTAAAGCCTTTGTTCATATATTTTGAGGCAACAGCAACCACGCTGCTGAATATAATTGGAGGTTTCTGTTGGATCAAATAGTTTCTCTTACTAGGTTTTGGTTAGATATGTGAGATTAAAAGCTTCGACTCAGAACAGTGAGGAAGTCTAAACTAGTTTACGCAACATTTGGACAGGAATACCCATCCATCTTCTGTAATCTCACGACATCACAGGAAGAAGATGCAGTCTCCTCACACACAGAACTCTGCTGGGGGCTTCAAAGCCAGTCCCAGAGGTGGGAGGCGACAGTGCTAACCGCTGCACCACCATAGACAAGAATGCATTTTCTGAAATACACGTTTGAGATTTCGGAGGTAGGCCTGCATGGAAAATGCAGAAGGAAGGCCTGCGGATGTAAGAGATGCTGTCTAGCTCGTTCTTAATGCTGGCCTTACTGCTTGCATGTCCACGCTGAAGATTTCACATCCTAAATGGTCCGTTCTCACACCCCAGGACCACTGTCTGAGATCAGTCACCATTCTAGTCTTTGCTGCAGTTTTACTTGTGTTAGTGAACAGGCTCAGATCTTTGGCTACGTCGAACGTCATGAATTTGAAATTCCTGTAATTATGCAGCCCGGGCCTGCCGAACGATTCCTTTCATTAATTAAAAACTATAACTCTATTAACTCTAGAACCATTGCTATTAACCGTGCAAAATATCATGCATCATTATCATCACACCATTCCTCTGCAGGGCAGAGCTGGCCTATATATTCAAGGCAACAGACTTCCGCTGATTCTGATGGATCCACAGATCTCCCCAAGCCAGCTGGGTGACATAAACTCTCCAGCATGTCCTGAGTCTGCCCCAGGGCACAGATCCTTTATGAGACCCCCGGGTCACCTCTGATAACTTTGCTCGATCAGAAGGTGCAGCAGCCTTATCTCAAGGTCTTTCTGGATCTTCCAAATTCCCTACCTTGTCGCAGAGATTGTGCCCAGCCACCACCCAGGAAGGCATCATGTTGGCTTCCGGTTACACGATACCTTTGGTTAGTACTCACAGGATTTGAGACGTAGCTCGACTGAGAGAGCATGAGCCTTGATTGATGGCTTAACTCATTTCACAACCACTGACCACCCCCTCACCCCTTTATCAGCAGTCAACAGCCCACCCACCTATCAAAGTCACGTTCCTGCCGTCACCCATGAAAAAGATCTAAGGATCTTTTATTCCTTCACTAAAAGCACAGACTGTCCCCTGAAGGTCACAATCCTGTCCCCAGCGCTGGCCATTTCAGGTCCAGAAGCTACAAATCCAGACCGAGGTTTTGTTTCTACCAACCAGTTGAGCAATAAGAGTCAGCCACAGAGTACTCAACTGCTTGGTAGAAACAAAATCCTGGTCTGAGTTTGTAGCTTCTGGACCTGAACTGCCCAGCACTACCTATCTCCCAAAGTCACTAGGGTTTAATCCGCCTGGGCCTTTTCCTCATTCTTGTCACCCAAATGGCACTGCACCTAACCCTAACCTTTCACCTTGTCCACAAAATGGCTCCACATAGTCAGGTTGGGTTACATAGGTGGTCTGGCCCAGTCCTGCCTCTCAGAATGGCTCCTGTAACCCTATTCTGGGTGTGTGACCTCTCCACACAGACCTGTTCTCTGAGGGAGCCTTACCTTATGACAAAGATCTGTGGACCATTGAAGCACACAAATCCCACCATCATGCTAAGGTCGCGATCCTGAGAAAGGCAACACTGATAAGTCTTTTCTTTAATTCCTAAAGCAGTTGCTCTCTGAACCAGACTCACTACGGATAAGAGTCTTATGTATTACAACTGGGAAGGATGATGAACAACAGACTCTTTTTGCAAGGCAAAGCTTTGTTTGAACAGTTTTGCTTTTCGTGCATAAGACGTTTTTCACATACCACAGGTGCATTGCGTGATCCACGCCGTTAGCTTGGATAGCTTAATTATTGCCACAGGAAGGATGAAAGGGTAAATATGGATGAAAAAGGGAGGAAAATGTTTCATGGCTGCCTGCAGGTGAAATCAAGTACATCAAGTAGCGCTAATGAAGAGGACTTTATAATTTTAGTGGTCTTAACAAGCATTTTTATGACGATGGAATTTTTTTTGACATCTCATGTCTGTTTTCTTCTGGTAAGTCCAGGGGTCTCTGATGTAAAATAATTTTGAAAATACTGAGCCCCCCCACCCCTATCTACTTCAATGGCCAACACATCTGGTGCAGTAGGCCTGTGTTAGGACCTCCAGGGCATCGCTCTAGGAACATTACTCAAAGTATTTAACTGGCATGTGGGACACAAACATAAGTTGACTTACTTTCATGGGTTTGTCTCCCCAAACTCTCGGTAATGTCAGGGAAGGCGTCCAGTGCTGGGCTGAGGAGATTCTAGCTATTGGTGGCTAAGTCAAGTTTACCTGGGCCTTGGCTTTTTTTGTTTTTGAAGGAAGATTGGCATCAGGGCTAAAATACTCAGGACTCTAGCCCTGAGTGATCGGACCTGGGTGAGGTGTTCCCGGGTCACCGTTACCTACAAAATTGATGATCATTCCACTTCCTCCGCAGCTGGGGATTACCATATTTGGTGAGTCGAAAAAGAGGACGTGTCCGGGGATCAGAATATTAATGAGTTCTCACATTCGCCGACCAATTAAGGTAGCGCCTCTGTCATGGATATTAATGAGGTTTCCCTAACCACCCTGTAGAGCAAAAATTTGCCTCCAGGGAAACAGTGAGCAGTGTGACATATAGAGATGTGCTTTTCATTTAATTTTTAAAGTAAACGTGTGCATGAGCCTTGCAAACTGTGTGATGATACAGAGTAGCTGCCGCATATTGAAAACTGGTGCCATTTTCTTACATTCTGTTACTCCACTGTAACTTGCAACACTGGGTCATATGAGTTGCAGTGCTAAATGCCGGCTGGACGACTGGACTAGGGCCCAAAAAAGGATGTGTGCAGGCTAACCCAGATGTATGGTAACCCTCTCCACAGCGCAGGTGATTTCACAGCCCTTATTGAACTGCCAGTTCTACCTATAGCTAGAGTCAACCCTGTTGGTGCCATTTTTTGAAACCAGTTCAGTCAAAGACTCCTCACATATAGTACGGTCACATGACACAACATGTTACTTTGTTTTTAAAGAGCTTTTTTTCAATGGAACTTGATCAGTATAATGAGGGGAATGATTCTGGTGATTGATGAATACAGAGGACATATCTCCAATACCTATTACTAGGAAGGTTGTCAGTGCTGGAACGAGGATTCAAGGATTAGCGGGGAATGCAGAAAAAAAAGGATGCAAGGATTGGTGGGGAATATAGAAAAAAAGGATGCAAGGATTGGTGGGGAATATAGAAAAAAGGATGCAAGGATTGGTGGGGAATATAGAGGAAAAAAGCAAGAATTTTAGATTGAGTTTCATTCGTGGAAGCACTAAGTGGGTTTAATTATAGTTATAAAGAATTTTATTGCTGTCATGGAGATGATTCTCAGATAGGATTGCTGCCAGCTTCTGCATGCAGTTGAAAGGCAAGTGTCTGTGTGCCTGCATGTGTAATAAAGTGGATGAATTAAGAGGTAGTGTTACCTAATTGAAGTTTCTGTCTGGCTGACATATTAAGACATTATTGCATTTCGCTCTGTTTACAAAGGACGCCTTTGAAGTGACACGGCTGCTGGTGTGATATAACATTTTCCAGGTCAGGAGGTTTTAACTGAGCTGGGATTGTGGGGAGTTTTTTGGATAAAGGCCAGGTAATAATAAAACACACTTCGCTTTGGATCACTGCAATTTATCAGAGAAGCCGAAATAACTTCTAATGATCTTACATAATAAAAAAGCATTTTACTAGGGTTGCTATATGTTTGATGTATTTATTTATACATTCTGTGATTTTTTTTGTGTTAAAGGCTGGCTTTGTATTTCATAGTAATGCATAACGGCTCAGTCACCAGTCTTAATTAATCATTTCGTGTATACAGGCATTCGGCAGGTTAAAAACGCTAAACTTACGGACAACTTATACTTACGAACGGACTGCTATAATTTATATTATACTATACTAAAAATTCAGGAGAAATACCATGGTACATAATGAACACACGCAGTACTTTGTAAAGCTTGTGAAAACATCAAGCACCTTCAGTGGTTTGTCGACTCAGGGTACAGTACAGTATAGTACAGTATAGTACAGTACAGAACAGTACCATTTGTAGTTATGTTTAGTATTACTGCATTATTATTACCATTATTATTTACCACATTATTATGTTTTCGATTTACCTACAAATTCGACTCCCATTCGTAACCCGGGATACTGCCTATAGTAATATATTATTTTCTTTTAATAATTTATGAAACACTTCATTACACACTCTTTTTTCTTTAGAGGCCTACACAGAAACCCTTTGTACAGCTTGGCAAAGGCCATAATCATAATATATATCATAATATTCAGAGGTGCTCACAAAGTCCCCCCCCCAATGCATATTATAATTACGGCCTTGGTCCCCCCCAGTGTTGACTCCACGACTACGGTCTTGCTGCTTGGTTTTCTGCTGGAGCAGCCTACATGGGGTGAGATGGGGTGAGATGGGGTGAGGTACCAAAGCAGGTGCACTCTGACCCCAGCCATTCACCCCAGTTCCAGTGGCAGTTCCTAGATCCCTCGTCTGCCAGCTGACTGTCACTGGCTTGTCGCACTTATTGTAATCAGTATTGACACTCCTGAAATCAGATCTCAGAACCACAGACGTCAGGTTTGGACTTTTCCTCACAGCATTTGAAGACAAATTCAATATTCCACCGAAGACATCTGTGGGATAAAAACACCCTATAGGCGTTTTTTGTTTGTTTTTTCATTCAGATCTTCTTTCTTCGTGTGCTCCAGCTTTTCCCTGCAGTCCAGAAATGTTTGGTTAGCCAAACTGGAGTAAGATTCCTAAAACGGCTATTGCATTTGAGGGTATGTGTAGCCTATGACAGGCTGCCATGCCTTTCTGGGTGTTCCCAGACCAATCTAATTATGTTTGAAAATTTTTAGGGCCCCTCAGTGGTCCTTGGAATCGTCCAAACTACCCCCCCCCCCCCCATGGCACCCCTAACCCTACTTCTCATCATTTACTTCCTGCCTCCGAGTTCATTGTGGTCGATTTCTAGATAAGTGGTTGTGGAACATTCATGGTTGACCAGCTGGATGTATCTTTTTCATATAAGAGTTGTGGTTAAAATGTTTCTTATCGGGAGATGAAGTGGATGGCTGTTCATTTTGCAGTCTGGCGAATAAATACAGTATGTGGCATTATGTGCAGGCAGTGGCGTGCTCACACGCCTGGAGCTATGACTCATATCACTCCTCTCCGCTTGTTTAAATAGATGGCATGTCAACAGTGGGCTGCTGCCAAATGGTTTCTCGCTGGTTCTTCGATTACCCAGCATGCCACTCCCGCCCTACTGGGCAGATGATGGCTTTCATGCAGGAAGTCAAGCTGAACATCTGAGTGGAAAAGTCCTTAATAGATTTCGCTTGGGTTTCCATCTTTTTGGCATTTCCAAAATGTTGCCCTCTCGCATTGCGGAATTCCTTTCATTAAATTCCTCTTTCTTTTTTTGTGAGTTTCAGACTGCTTTTATGATTGCTTGCGTTTTTTGTCTGATCTCTGATTGCCAGCATTTACATATCATCTGTACTTTGGTAGTGGAAGTTTGCATTATCTGTGGTAATTTTTTTTTTGCCAGTGCAAAGAAACAAACAATAATCAAAGCAGGGATTAGCTCACACAATCATTTAAATAAAAAAATCAGCGGTTATTATTTACGCCTGCCTTGTGATACTCGAATTTTGAATGCCGAAGTTGACCATATTAGTTCATTCTGTTATTATTGTTATTATATTACACGTACACTAGTGGGCAAAATTGTGGAAACACTTTCAATTTTTAGAGATTAAAGAACATTATTCAATTGTTACTTATTTAATCATCTAGTGTATTTGCAAAATTCTTTGACTGTTTCTAAACATTACCACCAATATTTGTGTAGTCATTTTTAAAGTCTAATGCCAAAATTAGGTGCTTCCACAATTTTGCCCAGTGTATATCCTCATATCACCTTTAAAGGCAACAGCCCCATATGTCTATGGGAGCCTGAAGCTTGGCTTGAGGTCGGCTCTGGCTGCTGGATGCAGAGCTCACTCGCTGTCTTGGATCTCAGAGATGCTTCTTGGATACCCAGGTTAAGGTTTCCTACACTGGGCACTATCCATGACAAACCAACTTTTTATGATAATAGGAGTATGTTTATTTTTGTCTAGAGGTGTTCTCAATGAGTTCTTGGAAGCTCCTAATGCTGTTTTTTATTAGTGTCCATATTAAGGCAAAAGAAGAAAGATTTTCAATGCGACACACTTTTTTTTTTGGTGGGATTCTACTAGAACTTGTCGTAGTGGAGGAGTGTGTTAGGCAGCCCGTCAACGTCAGAATAAATATGCATAACTCTTTCCAGCCGTGGGAAAGCAGATCTATATCCAGTTTATCTGCAGCAGAGTGATCCCTCAACCAGAGTCTGTACTGACATTTGATGAGTGGTTTGTGAAGTATACTGCAGTATACTGTACATTACTTCTAAGTGCATTCATGAACAACAGGAATAAGGAGTTTCTGATCTGTATCTAGCTCAAAGAACTGACTGGCACTTAGGAGTTAATTAGTTACTAGGACTCTAAATTGGATGTAATGATTTATCAGTAATTGGTACATAGCGATGAATTAGTGTTGCTTTCCCAGCAACCTCTGACAGAGGACGGCTATTTATACCATGTCTGTCTCCCTGCTGTCTAGGTTTCTTGCTCCAAAACAAGTGTTCTGCTGTATGGTGATAGAGTGTGATGTTAGTGAGGTGATGTGCCTCAGGGGTATAGAATGACAGTGGGGTAGGATGCAGCATTTCTCCAGCCCTAATGCTTCTCACCTCTGGTGATCGTTATTATTGTCTCTTTGCCAAAGCTGAGTAAAATAAAAATTCTGTAACTGTAAAAATATACACATATCCCTGGGAAAACAGGTCACGTCTATATAGATGTTTTCGCTTTGGATTGTTTCTGAAGCCCAGGGATAAAAATTCTTGGTAACACTTTCTATGAATGTCATGACAATAAGAATCTATGAACACATTCATAACACATTATAATGCATTTCTGAAGCATTATAAACATGGCTATAAATATTTATAAAAAAGATATAACACATTTTAGCCATGTTTATTATGCATTACAAATGCTTCATGAAGCTCTCATTTATTATACATACATTCATACTACAGTACAATGTACAGTCCTTGGTTCTTATACCGCCCATTATAATGCATTATGTAGGTATTCATAGTGCATTATATACAGTAAGCTGTTAATTATTTTACTGACCATTATAAGGCATTATAGATGACAGCTTTGTCACATCCTTCCCGCCATGTCTCCTCCCTGGCATGACCCTAAAAACCTGTTACTTGTTTGTCTTGCATCTCATTCTTAATCCTCATGTTAACCATTCCCAGCTGCCTCCTGTTAGCTCCCTCGTTAGTCTCATATATATGTGCTTCCCGGTACTGTGTTCCCAAGTCCAGTCACTCTTGTTTCAGTTCCCCCATTTTGATCCCTCACAATCCTGTTTACTTCCAGCCTTTATTCATTGAGTTCAATAAAATTGTTTCTCCACCACACCTGCCCCCAAGTCCTTCATCCTGTCGGTCGTGACAAGCTTCAAGTGTTACTAAATATTTTCAAAATTCTCCCTTTTCAGTCGATTGATTGAAATAGATCGCTTGAAATCTTACGGTTAGATTTTACACAAGTTGTCCCCACTTGAAAGCTGTGCAGTCCCTGCTCCCAATTCATTAAGTGCGGAAATAATACTAATAAAAAGATCTGTGCACACAGCACAGGGAGAACTCCACACACATGGAGCAGGATTTGAATGGCCAACCTTGAAGGTGTAACCCAACAGCTGCCCCACCAGTGTCGGGACTCCCTGTAGCCTGAGGACTACGTGAGGCTGTGAGATAACAGTGAAGATACCCAGGCTAGGAATGATAGGAATCCCCCTGGGGGGTGGGTGAAAATCTCAGGGTAAATTGTAGCCACTTGAATCAAAAGGATCGAACAGATGGAGAATTAATGTCAGTAATGCCCTGGTGTGAGGAGGGCTTGGTCAGGTGGGGTGGCTGTTGAGTTTCTGTCATGGTCAAGCTTCCCCGGTCCAACCCCATTAGCGCGAAAGCTCTTGGTTATGGTCATGTAATCGGTCATGTAATTGGTTATGTAATTCTTCAGTTTTGCCAGCCCCCTTGCCACCCTGACCTGCTAGCTGAGGTAACTCGCTGGGGTAATAAAAAGCTTTAAGGGCATCTTTGTAGGAAGCAAATCTCTCCTCAGTATTGTGTTTCATCGGAATCCCTTTCATTTAATGCGAGGTTACCTTTGATTTATGGGTAAGGCGTAGTTCACCTAAAAGGTGGATGGAGCATCATCTCAATAATCATCAATGGATAGAGGTGGATTCAATCCTGAACAAATTATCCAGGATCTATGTGAGTTTTACAAAAACACATCAAACAACTGAAATTTCCTACTTCCTGCTTCCTGTTTGGCCATTTTGTCCAATCAAATTCTTCCACATTCAAACATGGAATATTAGGTCAATCTTACATGTCAGATTCTAAATAATATTCAGATTTAAATAAACAGTTAACACTTTTGCTGCTCCCCTGTTCCTGCTGGTGTGAGTGGTCACTCTCTCCTACATTTGTGTTACTCACGCTCCCAGCAGTTGGAGAACACCGCGTGGCGTCGGATTAAATCGCCACAGGACGCTTTTAGCTTTTCCAACTGCAAGCTTGTGTCAAGTATGATGTGAGCCACTTAAAGTCTTGCATGAAGTCAGCTAGAGATTTAGGCAGACTTACTTAACAACCAACTTAGCACCAAACACAATCCATTAGTGGGTTGCTTGAAGAATAGGAATCCTTACCCGCATAGATCTCATTTGGAAGCCATGGAAGCCATATTTGTCCCTGCCCACTTATTCTGCATGGAACACTTATGACAAGTGCATTATCCTCATCTGGCTTCTGCCATGGTTACCAGAAGGCTGACACATCCTCCCACACTTAACTGGAACAGAGCTGATATCTCAGCTGTCTGAGCAAGGGCCTGCATCACGAAGCTGGATTTTCAGGTTAGCAAGACAATTTGTCGGATTTAAGGTAGTCTGGGCTAAATGTAAGTGAAAGGAGATAAAGTGCATTTAAACTTGGGTACCTTAAATCCGGCAATTTATCCAGCTGACTAATAAATCTCGCTTCGGGATACAGGCTCAAGGTCTGGAAAAACTGTTTGGGGGGGTCTCTGTTCCCGAGTTCTGTTGTACCTTTAATTGGGACTGCCAAGGGCATAGGTTTTGTTTGAACTTTAGTAAGAACCAAATCAGCCTCGAACCCCCCAACTCCCTAAACACAAACGCTGCACCCATAACATTGGTAAGGAAATGTCCCAATACCCAAATCTATGCCCTTGGGGGACTGCACGCTGGCTGGTTGACCGTATTAGACCAAATGCTGTTTGCAAACATCTCTTCAATAAGCATGATTCTGAATCTGATATTAATTAGGCTTCCCAGCGACATTATTGTCGTGAGGACTGAACCATCCATCAAACTTTTCACGGCGTAACTTCCCAGAGCCTCGTAATACGTTCAAAATAAGGCGGCTCTAATCTGGCTATGTGCGCGTGAAGTGGATACTCTTGCTTTGAATTTGACCAAGAATTGACTTATTTGTTTTCCGTACGCTCCAAACCACTGAGCTTGTTTTTTTTTCTCCTTATGTCATTTCAGATCTCATCACCAAACTAGCCAAAGAAAAGTATGGAACGGTACAAGCTCAGTATCAGAAGGTAATGTGACGGTACGATTAGGAGCTATAAGAATAAAGCTAGGAAGCTTTACGCTGAATGGGCTCCATGGTTTAACTTAAGCCCCTTTCGATTTTAAAGCCCATACATGAATCGCCTAGATAATTAAACAAGACATTACACTTCTATTCTAAATGTCTTTTGTGACCACAAAGTATTTTTCTGTTATATGTTTTGTAAGTAAAGAAATTAACAATCTGACTGTATTGTACTGTTTAAATTTTTTTGTGAATTATATTCACATCCTTTATTAGACTAGCTTTAATTATGTATTTGGAAGCACATTTGTGTTCCCTATAAGAAATAGGCTGACCACATGTAAACAATAAGTACTGGTAAAGAGGAGCTTTGTCTTGGGGTTATTTGTTTACATCTTGGGGAATCACAGCTGCCTTGTTTTGTGCTGGTTCGCTTTCGACAATGACTCATTCACCCGTGATCATGCCTTTGTTTTCTGCATGCTGCCGCCGCCGCCGCCGCTTCGCGTGTGCGCTCGCCCTCCGCTCTGGCGCCTCAGCCCGAGAACGTTGTGCTGACGCTCCAGGTAACATCACTCACCCACCCCCCCACCGAGCTGTCCAAGCACCTGCCCCAGCTTCGGCACATCCAGCAGATCATCTGACCTATAAGCATGATGTAGAGTGGGTAGAGTGGTCATGGGAAGGAGATTTGAAGATCTGTGTAGAGAAATTGCATCTATTAAAATCTGTGTCCTCAGGGGCACCTACATTTTCGCTCCCTCCCAGCACCCCTGTATCATGTATTCGGTGTTCTTGATTGTTTTGGTTTGTTCTTGATCGTTTGGTTTGCTCTTGATTGTGTTGGTTTGTTCTTGATCGTTTGGTTTTTCCTTGATTGTTTGGTTCAGGTATGCTAGGAGCTGGGAGGGAGCAAACATGTGGACCGTTTGGGCGTCCCTGTGGACTGTTTTGAGAAACACTGAATTAAATAATCAAATTCTACTTTATCGCTTAGATGACAACGGGCTCTGGTGTAGTATTAAGTAATCATAAAACTAGCAAATGACAAGAATTCTTGCTGGAACAGCAGACTCCCTCTTTTCTCAGAGGTAATGGGAGAATTCTGCGCTCACTTGGCCCATTCTCATGTTTCAGTGAAAGCGATAAAATGTGAGAAAAAAATTTCCCATGACTACCTTCCTGCCTTGGCCAGAAAATGCATCCCATGCGGAAGCCTTGTGGGGGGCAGAGTCTCACCGCTATAGATTCAGGAGACACTTTGGGTTCAGCCTCTCTTTGGGGTCTGTCCTCGCCTTATTCCGCCCCAACGGCGGATTCTGGGATCTGCACCAGCTGAGAAACGCCTCTGTGTTGCTTCTCCTTCTCACCATCTGCTGATGTTCCTGCTTCAGCAGTTTGGATATTAAATTGTTCACAGTTTGGAAAGAAAACTCTAGAATTCTCAGCACTTCCTCTTTGGGCTTTTTAGCAATGTTTAGCGAAGGTTAAATATTTTCAGACACAATTTTATTTTGAATTTTTTTAAATAAAATTAATTAATAATCCATGTGTTTCTTTTTTTTTAAACTGAATATACTGCCAGTGTGACAAAGAATGAAAGTATGAGAATTCGGGTGAAATTGTTTTATTTAGTGTTTTTTTTTTTCAACCATCTGGTTGGACTTATGTTCATATTCAGTGGGTGCATATTCTCTGCTAAACACTCAATATAGTGCCAGATGCCTTATCTATACCATTAGATATGGACATGTTTATGAATATATACATTTCTAATTGAAATGAGCGAAAAGAACGTATATAATCATTCTAATGACACTATCAAACGTTTGTAACATAGAGGCCTTTCTGCCAACTTAATAATAATCAAATATCTTTTCTGCCTGTATTTTCTAGTATGTTCAGAGTTGCACTCAGTTAGTGGTAACTTTTTTTTTCTCCTCTAAACTCCACCACAACAGGCAGCGATTCTAAATATATGGCCTTGTTTTTATCTATTGTCAAGTGCTTGAAATATGTTGGTTCAAGTCTCTCATAACTCCTTGGTAGGTTACCTGAATTACTGCATAACTCTTTCAGTTATATAAATCAAATTAACCGGTAAATTATGCCTATTTGTAATATTAGTTTTGCTAAAGCATTTCTTCATGACACACCTAGCCTTCATGTTCTGATCTCGCTCACGTTCTCGGAACCATGACTGGAACATTAGATGTTCTCCTGTAGATGTTGGTGCTCTGCTTGTTCCCTGAGCACCATGCGCCGCTTCCCTCGGACCCGGAAGCTTCCAGCGCCAGTTCACCTTGTGCCTGTGTGGTTCCGCAGGCCATCTACTACGAGATGGGCTTCGTGGTGTGCGCAGCGCTGGGCGCGCTCTTCGTGCTGCTCGTGCCCCTGGTCGGCTTCTGCTTCTGCATGTGCCGATGCTGCGACAACTGCGGCGGGGAAATGCACCAGCGGCAGCGCAAGAACGCCGACTGCAAGCGGGGCTTCTTCACCGGCATGCTCGCCATCACCTCGTTCATTATCACGTAAGTCCGACCCCCCCCCCTTCAGCTGACACCATGGGGGGGTGGGGGCCTCCACGACCCGTGACGGCACTTTCCCGGGTGTCAGCAGGCCGTGACGCATAAACCACAGCGATGCACGCCTGCAGGTCCAATCAACACTGTACGGTGTCACATAGCACGCTTTTAACAGGTTCTGAAATAGACCAAAGTGTAGAACTGAAAACCAGGGGTATAAAAAAAAGATGCTTCCTCACTCCTCCTTACTCCTCCTCACTTTTGCAGCCCTGTTCCACCCCAGTTCTTTCCCTTAGAAGGGAGATTTCTCTGGTCCCCGCTTTGAAAGCAAAATAAAATATATTCTACGCTAAATCCACCTCCCCGGATTGAGGATTCCGAACCCTTTAATTTTGTCCTGTCCTTTTCTTTCTTCTTTTGTTATGTGAAAACTATCCACTGTCGACATTCCACAGCTGTATTCCAGCTACTGGGAGACGCACTGTCCGTTCCAGGGTAGCTGCTGTAATTAAATGGCTGCCCCCACTGACCACTGCGTCTCAGAGTAAATGAGTTTTTTGAGCTCAACGTGAAAGTAAAGCTTTCTGTTCACAAAGCAGAGGTTCTGGGAGGCTTTTGGGTGTTTTAAGTTATGTTTACTTTGCGATAGGCTTTTTTTGAACTCTGTCATTTGCATAATTGCATTTTAGTTAGTGTTCCACACCAGTGCTTTTGAAATTTGCTTTTTTCTACATTTTTCCCATAGTGTGCTGAACAAAAAAACGACACATTGTTATGTGTAGTTTAACTTTATTTTAATTCAATATCCAGGTGTTGTCTTCATGTGTTTCATGTATGTTCTTTTTTTTGTTACCTATTTTAAAAGTATGGCTTACACAATTTTAAAATGCAAAAGATGGTTTGAAATATCAGTGTTGTTGCTATATATATACCCAGTGCTTACATGTCTGTGACTTCTTGACTAGTGATTCCAGTTAAATTTTGATAAGTTAGACACCACAGTGAAGGGAGCTCGGTATGTGCTGTAACTCAGGGGCTATCAGCCTGGTCTGTGCTGTAACTCAGGGGCTATCAGCTCAGACTGTACTGTAACTCAGGGGCTATCAGCCTGGTCTGTGCTGTAACTCAGGAGCTATCAGCCTGGTCTGTGCTGCAACTCAGAGGCTATCCCTCTCATCCCAGATAATTAATGCTAAGCAGGGGGCCAAGATGCTGTTGTTGTTGTATTGTGGTAATTATACAGATATTTTCTTTTCTGTGCATTGACTAAAATGAAGAAGAACTCCAATTAGTGGATTCTGACACAAGTTCTCCTGCTTGAAATTCCTTTCTTCTCTCAGCGTAACACATGACCAGAGGGATGTGTTTCATTCTTTGTAGAAGCTCTAATATCTAGTTTGGTGCTTCTCAGATGCTTTGGCAAGATATGAATAACTCATGAAAATTCACCCATCTGTTTCATCTATATATTTTTTCATTATTTTTTGTTTGCCAGCCAAATTATGAGCGAATTAATATGGAATGAGTCGTTGCGTATTCATTGCAGACTTGCGTGTCTTAAAAAGAAAGTGAACTCTGCTTTACTCGTAAACAGGTAAATTGAAATACCAAAGCTAACAGCTTGCTGAGTGGCATGTCTTGCTGTAATCGCTATCTATAATGAGCGATGCCACATGCTGGTATTTGAAGCGTGGAACAAGAAACATCTTGACTCATACAGCGCTGGGAGTATCAGAACTCTGCTGGTGCTTGCTGGCTTCCCTTCTGTTCCATGCAGCACCAGAACAACGTTCTCTGCAAATGACATCGTGGAGCTGGTGAACGTTCAGCATTTTCTGTACCTGTTTGTCTTATTCAGTGTCAGGGCGATCTGAAGCTTGTTTCTGAAGCTACAGGCGTATGGCAGGGAACAACTCAGGATGGGGGCAACAACCATTTGAAAGGCAAACACATTTACACAGTTTGGTATCTATAATTCACCTTAGCGTGTTTTTGAACTGTAGGGGGAAACTGAAGTACCTGGAGAAAATCCACTGACCCAGGGAGAAGATGCAACCTCCAACCGCATGGAGTCAGGGCTGGTCCCAGAGGCGTGAGGCAACAGTACTCACCAATATGCATTTTATTTTGTTCCTCGCCATTGTTACTGACAAGAGACAATTGAAGCAGCTTCGTCTTCCTGGTAGCTCAGGATGATGTAATGACACCCCCAACCACGACTGCATTTAAGCTCATCTGTAAATTCAAGGAGGATGACGAACTTCGCTTCGTTAGCATTCGGTTTAAATGAGCAATGCTTCTCTAGCATTTATCTTGTTCTACGGACTGAGGCTGTGGATTCATACACTCGAGCAGAACTGCTTTTCGTTTAATATAATGTTGCTCTTGTAACAGGCGAAACAGCTTAGATTGCTTATACGTATAGATGATATTCACACTCCTGGGAAACAGAGTTGTCAGCTTTCTGCCGTAGACATAAACCATTTAAAAGGATTTCAGGCATGGTCTTCAGTATTAATGAAATAGCAGTTTTTGCCATAGTTTGTCTTTCTAGTCATTTTGGAATACAGAGCATATTTTCTCACATGGGTAAGATTTTGCTTGGGTACGTACCAATGTTATTGCAGCATAATCAAAGTGCAGCCTTCGAAAGAAAGTTTCCCTTCTGAGTCAAGATGTTCTGCAAGAACTTCTGTATAGAAAAAGTAGAAGACTGCTGTAGCCCCTGGACCTGGGCAGAACATGCAGACATCAGTCAGCGAGCTTAGAAATATGCACCGATGTGTTTATGGAAAAGGTCAGGTATGAATCACAAAATATTACTGCGGAAAGATCTAATACATCTTCATGTGTCTACAGGAGAAACAATCACATTCATTCTTCTATGCATTTATTCATTAAACTATTTAGGAACTTTCCAATATAGCTGCACAGCATGTTTGATTTAGCATGTTTTTTTATTTTATACTGTATTTATAGTGGACAGGTAATTACTGATGTAATTCTTTAAGTATGCTATTACTCCTCACTTGGTCTTCTTGTGCAGTTTGTGCATTAATGGCTCTTTCTGTTGTATGGGCACACCCTGTAAAATACACCGGGCAGTGAATTCTCTTCTAGAGGTGTATGATCGGGTTTCTGAGCTGGGCGTTGTCACCGCTCACGGTAGGAGGCTGTTGTAGCACAATGCTGCGTTCCATTTACCCGAGAAGTCTGGGCTGGGAATGATATTGCATCTCAGTTAACCGCGTTCCAGAAGAACTAGCTATGTTAGCCATTAGCAATACCAGTTGATAACAACTCATTACATGGTC
This sequence comes from Hyperopisus bebe, assembly GCA_026777045.1. Lineage (NCBI taxonomy): Eukaryota > Metazoa > Chordata > Actinopteri > Osteoglossiformes > Mormyridae > Hyperopisus > Hyperopisus bebe. The sequence continues at coordinate 1,318,081 of JAODJW010000050.1, forward strand.
TTTTGTGCCTGCACACACCATAGCAACATCTCCACAGATAGAGGTTGGACAGTACTGCGTGTTTGACCGATTTAATGAGAAATAAGACAAAACTGCAGTATGAGCAGTTAATTTCTACAGCTTTTTAATCTTCATGCATGGAGCTGCCAGTTAGAAGTTTGACTTCAAGGGACGTTCCAGGGGAGATTCCTGATGAGTAACTTGGAAATTCTGACTTCCCAGTTCAAACGGAAACTCACCGTAAGCCGAAGGCCTCTCAGCAATGTGACTGGTCCATGACAGCAGCTCCGAGGATTCGGGAGGTGTGAACTCTATCCGGGATGGTGTGTGTTTCAATGGCCAGGGATGCCATATTTGCTGATTCAAATCCCAGTGTTTGCTGAGTTTGCTGTTGGGCATTTGATTCAGGCCCTTCATCCTTAATTGCTCCAGGGACAGGCTGACTGTGCTTTGTAAAAAAAAAAGGTTTTGGATAAAAGCATATACAAATAAATAAAATATAATGAGCCATGCTTAGGGGGTATTGTGAGATTATGCGTTTAGAAGTACAGTATTACGCAAATTTGGATGTGAATACTTCAGATCTGGTGCAAAGCAGTATTTCTTTGTTATATGCCAGCAGTGAAGGGTCCATGTGTCCTCTCTCTAAAAGACCATCCTCCTGCACGTTTGAGTGGAAGGTGATTCGTTCACCTTGGTTCTGCGGTTGCCAGATGGGGCTTCCCCAGGGATCGGCTCAGAGAGGCTTGAATCAGGTGCCGGAAGCCTCCGCCCTGCCCCTCTGGTGACCAAAGCACGTCTAAATTAGGATCCCGTTCCGTGCTGGCCAATCACAGCCTGCTCTGAATGGATTGGTCACATGTTACAACTGCACGGACCAATACCTGGAAATCTGGAAATCTGCCGGCATGCAAAGATTATTAAGGCGCGTCTCATGCAAGAGGTGGTGTTTGCTAGCTTCACACTCCGCCTTGGAATGGTGCTGGAGTCTGGAAGCTTAGGTGTTGATTAAGATATGTCAAAATCGCCTTTCAAAACAGTGCAGTTCTGAGAATTTGCACTCGGATATAAAAAGGTAATGAGGTCATAAAAAAAAAACACCCATATAGTTACATTTTCACTTGTCACTTTCGGTGGAACTTTTATGTCTAAACCTTTGTAGTGAAAAGACTACTGCAACTAAGTCTTTTGTTCAATGGGCCATGAACTGTTGTTTTTGAATCTACAGTTTAATTTTGTTACTTGTCATTGCCGTGTAGCATGCAAAATCATCTTTATTTAAATTTTTCTACCGAGCAGCTGAATGATAAGTAATTATCCTTAAGTACATTTCTTCACGTTTCTGTGCACAAAATTGCTAATTTGACGTGATTTCTTTCTTTAGGTGTTCGGGATCGTGTCATGAATGGACACAGTAAGACAGCATATTGTGATGAAAGATGACCAGAAAGATTAAATATTACAGTTACAACTTGGGCTTTTATATGGTGTGAAGAGTGAAGCTTTGAAATATCGACTCAGGGTGTAATTATGAGGGACTGAAGAAGTGGCAGGTGTTTGATGCGGCATTTAGACCGAATCCGTCTTACATAAAGGACAAGCAGACTTGGCGCGCTAGAATTCGTTAAGCCTCATTACTGAAACACGTAGATAAACCACAAGCCCATCGTCATGCATCTACATGTACTATGCAGCTATTCTCACTAATACCCTTATAACTCACATGAGGAAGGACGACATCTGACTGGAGGTGTGTGCTACACACACACACACACACACAGGTTTGTAATTATATCTTTGTGGGGACTCTCCATTCATTTCTATGGAGAAAACTCTAATCACAACATGACGACCTTAACCCCTACCGAGCTCTAACCTTAACCATAAGTAACCAAACAAAATATGAGACTTTTGGCATTTTTACCTGTTTGATTGCATTCACAGATCTTTGTGGGGACCTGAAAAATGGTCCCCACTATGTCAAAAAAACAGGTTTTTATTACATTGTGGGGGATAATTGGTCCTCACCACCAAATAATTCCTCTTGAAAGGTGTTATTTTCAGTCTGCTTGCCTAGTGGAGATCCTTCTCTCCAGGACATCGATGACTTAACAGCTAAGCTGGTCATTTCCAATCCCACTGGGTACCCCCTTTGGGTAGTTCAGGGTGATTAAATATTTAGTTATGTCATTGTTGGTTTTGGACACCCCGAGCGTTTAAGAACGCCGGTTGGAGGGGTCCTGCTTTCTTCCCACGATTTTCAACCCAGTTTAATCAAGTCCAGTTCTCAATCAGAGGTGATTCTCTTTTTGGCTGATGACCAGGCTGCTGTCACATTCTCAGAACTGGCTTCGCTCCCCTCCTAAGGCCAATATACAGCAATGGCATCGTAACCAGGAAGAAGAATATACACCTCCTTTGAAGAAGGTCCCCAGGGTGGTCTGGCCCCTTCACACATGTTAGCTATTGTCAGCAGAGCTTTCAATATGGGAGGTCTTCATAGGGGAGGAGGTCTTAAATGGGCGCTCAAAGGAGCCATATTGTAGGCAATTTTTTGTGAGAGGCACATTGGGGGCAGCTTAACTGTAATGAATGAAGAGATGGCTAGGCCAACCATAGCAAAAGACACTGGAGGTTTCTGTTCCTAGGGGCGATCAGCCATTGTTCCCATGAGTGAGTCCTTTTTGTGGCTAAACAGAAGTCATTCATTCCGCAGACGCTTTTGCCTAAAGTTTGGAGTCCGGATTAGCCAACACCCAGGAATAGTAGGGATTATGGGTCAAATGGTGATATATCTGCCTCCCATTGGATTCCAACCAACAAACGAGACGTGGAGTCTTAACCCACTGAGCTGCCCACCACACCTTACCTGTTCGGTTAAAAACTGAGCAGTTTGCTAGTATTAAATTAGTTTAATGTTAAATATGTCACTTCAAGATGGAAGGGATGGCTGCGATGGGCTGGCCCCCCGTCCTGGGTTGTTCCCCGCCTCGTGCCCATAGCATCCGGGATAGGCTCCGGACTCCCCGCGACCCAGAAGGATAAGCGGTTTGGAAAATGGATGGATGGATGGAAGATAGGGATGGTGTGTGTCTCTATGAATTCGGACTCAATGCCCATAATCGGAAGGTCGCTAGTTCAAATCCTTGGCAAGCAGAGTGGTTTCACATTTGGGCCCCTGAGCGAGGCCCGTAATCCCAGTTGCTCCAGGGATTGTCTGACGCTGCTTTTTTGCTTTGGATAAAAGCATCTGTTAAATAATTGAAATTAAGTTTTGACATTTGTGTCTAATTTTTCAATGTCACCATCTAGGCCTGCTTTTTGTCAGTTCAAGCCACCACTGAAAAAATTAATTCACCATAATACAATGTCATCTGTTAATCGCCCTCTTTGATTTCATTATTATGTCTGATTTCATTTTATTATCGTATCAGAAATGACACCAAATTTTTATATTTACTAGACACTTTTGCTGAAAGTAACACACAACTGAGGAAAGTATGGG
>JAODJW010000050.1:1321685-1346131 GCA_026777045.1 Hyperopisus bebe
GAGAGCTACTATCCAATCGGTTTTCTATTCTACCTGCCTTCTGATGAGCCACACCTGTTCCTGGTACTTATCTGAGATCAGCTGTGGCTCATTAGAAGCCGGGTAGGATAGAAAACCTACTGGACAGTAGCTCTCCAGGACCGGAGTTGGAGACCTCTGGGCTACATAACCCTAAATCGCACAACCTACGTAATTCCTCTTTAAGGCCGTTCCCACGTCACGTTTCCAAACGTCCATGCAATTTTGTGCTGCTCCGCGGTACTTTTGACAGTTATGGGATGGAGCTGGGAAGAGGCCCCATGCTGAATGGCCTGTTATTTTGAAATGCTCTTGCCCCGAGCATCAAAGCTCCTTTGTGCGGGCGCTGGGCTGTTTCGTCGACCCTGCCCAGGTCGTGGTGACAGCAGGGCTCCCAGACGGAGCACGGACCCCACAATGGCTCTTTGTGACATCCTGGGGTAGACAGTGCCCGTTGTGCAGCCCCTTTCAGTTCCTGTTCCCATTCAACCGTGGATTCGCCACCGGGCCGCATTCCTGTCTCTCAGCGGCCGTTCATCTACGCTGCGGACCCAGAGGACACGACGCAGGCCGCGCCATCAGCTCGCAAAACCATTCCCACAAACGTCACTAACTGCACTTTTTACGATCTTATTCAAAGAACAAGCTCAGAGTAAAACCCTTGGCCGTTTGGGACCGGTGTAGCTGAAATCGAATGTTCCCAGTCAAGTCCTTTATATGGAACACAGACGAACGTAAAAGCGGGAGGTAAAGCCGAGGGCGTGATTATAGTATCCGTTACTCTCTCAGCTTCCACCAACCGTGGCTTAAAAATGCCCCCACTGACAGGAGCGAGAGCGTCTTCACGTTACATTCTTCATAAGCAGGAGGGCTAAGTACAGACCCCTGGGGCTGATCTCTTATCAGATCACTCTTGCTCTCTGTCCTCTGTTAGGCAGACACACAAGGGTCGGCTTACGGAAAGGATGTTCTCTTTTAAAAGAACGACTCCTATTGTCAAGGGAAAGAGGGCCTTTAGTGTGCGAGGCTGTAAGTGACAGCAGACTCCAGTGCCAGTTGGTTTGATCTGAATGCTGGATTGGTAGCCCGCCTCTCCGAGGTTAATGCACTATTCGCCTCTCCTGGGTGCCAGGACATCCCAGGACTGGAAGCACACTTGACCGGCTGCAGCTTCTCGGCCACTCGGTTTATTTCATCTCTGTAGCTCTTCCAGGACCTTCTCACAGTGCCTCAGCTCTCCTAACACATGGCACACGTACTGACATTGAGTCTGGATGTTAGAAGTATGATATGACAGCCATTTGGGTCTGGCGAATGAGCGCCTTCCTTGGACGTTACCACAATGCTCTACCTGCCATTTCTTAAATTCATGATTCTTCTTTATCCCTTACGTGCCGTAAAACAGGACTTAGTGTTAAGAAACCTGTACAAATCGGAGATACTTATGAGAGCCTTACACAAGGGCATGCAAATCGCTTTAAAAATGCAGACGGGTGCCCTAGAAAAAAGGATTGGAACCAAAACTCAGCTTAGTATTTTCTGAATCGTAACTGTGATTCATGCTGATAATCAAATAAATTATAATTTTTATTCATGCTTACACTGCCCCCTACTGTTATGGAGTTGCAAATGCTCTGTAGTATTTAATAGGAGAGACCACATTTGTAGTTCTATAATAATTTATATAACAATGCTTTACGTTGACTGCACCTTCATAATGCATTCATAATGCATTCATAGAACATTCATAAGCAGCATGTAAGTATACATTAACATCCTAACACATCCTAACATCCTTAACAGCTTTAATATACATTAATAACATGCATTATATGAATATAATAAACATAATGATATGTATACTACAGGTATGTTAGGAGGTTAAGGTATACTTACATGCTGCTTATGAATGTTCTAAGAATGCATTATGAAGATGCACTGATTGTTCTACAAATGCATAATAAAGGCATTAGGAAGATGCAGTTAATGTTAAGTGTTAATATTTATATTATATATGATAATGTAATTCATATACAACAATATATAATGTAAAAACTATGAATCATTATATAATAAAAAGGGAAAAGGAAATGGTTTGTTTGGAATTTGGACTTATGCTACATGAGTTCACCAATGCACCAAGTTTCGATTTCAGGGACCTTCCAAATTTTGGATGCAGGACCCCCCCCATAACACACACACACACACACACTCACACACCAGGTCAGCAGAGAGTTTAGGGGAGGCACAGAATGAGTTGTAGGGGAAATTGTATTTCAGGGTATTGTAGCCACATTTCAGTCCAATTTCTATTTAAAACTAGGGTTTTCATAGCCTCCGGGAGAGTAAGTAAAAGTGTTTGGGGCTGATATCCAATGGGGTGAAACAAAACGGTGGGAGACCTCATATGGAATTAAAGAGAATTTAGGGCCGTGTGATTACAACGAATAAGCAGTCAGCCAGACAGAAGGTACTGTAAGAACACAGCCATTAACAATGCATTCTGAACTCAACTGAACAGGCCTGTGCTGGGGGGGTCCTTCTCTTTCAGACTGGGGGTCCTGTGTGCATACGCAGCCAATCAGAACCTCAGCTCCCACGTCAAAAGCATGAAGAGGCTAGTCGACACCAACATGAGAGACCTCAAGCTGTTTGCCAATGACACTCCAGTGGTAATGCATCCAGCCTATGGAAATTCATATGATTTTCATAGGATGTATTATAAATATGCATAATGTAAGCGGGTGGGGTATTCAGGCCTGAAATGTCAGTCTAATGTTTGTTTACGTCAACTCATTTGCATATTGTTAGCCCCGCCTCCCACGCTAGCCTATCACTGAATTTCTAACACACCTTTCCCTCCCTTCAGTAGATGTTTCATATGAATCTGTTTGTTGTCTCGACCACAAACACAGTCCATAATAATCAGCAGCATCTTTGTGAATGTATGTGTGTCCGGTAAAAGGTTGCTCGGTTGCTAGTACCGTGTATTTATCAGAGACTTTTCATGTACTTTTTATAGAGATAAATTCTCTGTTCCTCACTTGTCCCTCTGAAAATTTGTTCCTGTGTCTTAGTGGGTACCTTGTTTTGTTCCTCTTCATTGACATCACTGTTTGGCTGAACTGTTTCTTTCTGTTTCAGCAAATTGACTATGTTACTGCGCAGTACACTGTAGTCAAGAAAAAAGTCCTCTCTGACCTTGACAGTAAGTACAAAACAGCGTCTTTATGAGCCAGGGAGCCAGCCCCCCCCCCACTTCCAGATTGCATTCTGATGCTTTATATGTGCTGGCCAGATATCAGCCTGATCGCCTTGTTTGTCTTAAAGACTGTTTTTATCAGGTTGGTCATTTCAAATGTTCTCAAGTTGACACTTGAGCCTTCTCGGGAGTCCCAATGCATTTTTAACTGAAAGCATATCGCTTGACTTCTGGGAATTTTCTCATTAAACTGGCTAGTAACTGACTGAAAGAGGTGATTCAAATGGAAGGATGCATTCTGTTCATGGTGTTTTTTGTTCAGTATTTGAAAGAAATACCTATTGCCTTTAAATAAATACATTTTAGTCATTTTGTATTACAAACAAAAATCATTATAAGTGTATTCCATTATATGGTCAACATACCGACAAAAATATTTTTTGTTTTTATCTGTTCATTTTAATAAAAAGTTTACACATTATTGCATTAAAATTTACATTATGACTAAATAATTTCTGCCTCCACAGTGTTGTCTGTATTGGTGTTTGATAACATTTGTGGTCACTTTTCGTTGGTCCTACATGGTATTCTCACAGTTACATTTCTGGAAAGGATCAGGCAACCTTAATCATAATGAGTTGATGCCCCATTTTGCGATGTTTGTGCCGTGTCTTTTACATAAGAAAAAAAAAACTCTTTTGTTGCATATTCTCTATTCAGCTTCAAAAGGTCTTAAGATTCTTTTTCAAGAAGCATATAAAGAAGCTTCCCGTATGCAGTCCTGCTGCAGATGAGAGCAATGTTCATTTTTTTTCTTGACAGTACCGCTCCCAGAGACTCAAATGAAGAATTTATACCCATTTTATTTATTCATTTATTCCACAGTGACATGAACCTTTATAATATCATTCTGGATCTTAATAGCGTCTGAGACAACAGTGTTTACAAAGAATTATATTATTATCATACTATCTATACATTTTAGTCAAAATGCATGTTCAGATGGGCAAGAGGCAAATATCTGTTTGATAAGTGATGATTGGTAATATGTTATGTGTGTTTATTAAAAAAAATTTGAATGTCATGTGACATTCCGTGATATTCATTACCTTAGTCGTTAATGCGATTATGCTTGTCTCTTCACACCTTCAGACATTGGGGCCCTGCTCGGTAGTGGGATTCACAGTCAGCTTGGCAAAGAGGTCCTGCCTGCCCTCGATGGGGCGCTGAGTGTGAGTGAAGGTACGGCCACAGCTCTCTCACACAGTCCTGCCGGAAGTTTCTGAGGAGAATGTGTCCTTTCCCGCCAAAACATGCCAGTTTAGCATGTTTGTAGCATGTTACGTAGTGAAGGGCTCCTTATGTTTTTCCATGCTTCACACCCCTCATACAACTTCTAGCATGATAAAGACACGACCACCGATGCCATGTAGGGAAAACTCACCACTTTGGCTAGTTACAGTGTTGGGCAGTTCAGGTCCAAAACCTGCAAATCCAGACCAAGATTTTGTTTCTACCAACCAGTTGAGCATAAAGAGTTACAGTCACAGAGTACTCACTTGGTTGGTAGAAACAAAAACTTGGTCTGGATTTGTAGCTTCTGGACCTGAACTGCCTATATAGCTATAAAAACTAGGTATATAACAGGTTTTACGTTACTGTCGTGTGTATCTATAACAGTCTTAATTTACTAGAAACAACCTCATACGTGATTTATATTATTAAAGATTATTTATCCATTTCAACATATGTTATATATATATCTATATATATATATATATATATATATATAATATATTCTATGTTTAATTTTCAAAGTTCACATCAATACTATTATAAATTAAAGGTGGAATATGGTTGTGTGCTGATGATTCAATTGATGAAGATATGTTAGAAAACCTTGTTCTGAGTTGAAATGCAATCTTAGAAAATCTGTATGACTTTTATTTAACATAGAAGGGCTTGTCAGCAAGGGTGATAAATTTAAATGCAATCAATGCGGAATTGCTCTTGCAAATCACTGCAGTTTTGCAAGCATAAAGTAGCATGTAATAACTATTGCTGGCTTTTATTTAAGTAATTATTCCTGGCATTTTTTGTCATTCAATTTATTGTACTTCATTTCTGCCGTTACGGTTCATCCATTTGTATTTCATGTTACAAGTTAAAAATTCTGTGCTTAATATTGAAATGTTGTATTTGTGTATTATGGCTGGTTTATTCTGCACTAGCATGGTGATTCAGGTGTTAGTTTATCAGTTATTTTGTATCTATATCAGTGTGAATGTATGATGTATAAGAGGATGTCATGTTAATCAAATGTAAACATGATCTACCGTATTTATGTTGTGTTTGTGGGTGTGTGTGTAGATGGTAGATTGCTTAGTTCACATCTTTTAGCGTAACGTGAGAATGCTTTTCTTGGTGCAGCCTTTTGCAATACTCACGGTAGGCCTTGTATACTCACGGTAGGCCTTGTCCTTTTATTCTGACATTTCATTTCTGTATTTTCCTCTGCTCCATTCCACTCCGTTGCACTGAAAGCCACAGTGGAAAGGACCCACAAAGGTATCGGTGGCTGCATTGCATCGAGCACTGTGACCCGTCAAGCTGCCTCATAGACTTGGGCGGTATCAGTTTTTTCATACCTTCTGAACAGTTCACCCCAGTATATGGTATATGACGGTATTTGAGGGGGAAAAAAGTAAATCATTAGGTTACTGAGCCTAAACCAGGGATGCCAACTTTGTTCAGCTGACTGGCATGAGATTTTCAATTTGAGACAAGTCTGCACACGCATTTACATGTATGTGACAGATTTATTATCTTGTAAACAGTCTGTAGGGTTTGTAAACTATCCCAGCACTTTTAATGTAGCTAATTTTAGATTTATAGTGGAATAATACGGATTTGCTGCAAGATTTCTTGCGTGATCATGAGTCTGAAAGCGTTAGTGTCACGCGAGATGCACTAGACTTGGCAGCCCTACCTAAATGGGCTCATCAGTATCGAAGTTGAGTGCTTGGGCAACGAGGAGACAACTCCTTGTTAAAGACATAAAAAGATAACGGTTTGTTTAGTGATGTCACTGTCCGATCTGCGGTCACATCTGCACTAGGTTTGTCTGCCGCCCATGCTCCAACAATTTACAGCCCATTTCGTTTTTGTGGAATTACCCTATGTACGCGTGTTATTCTTTGACTTTTTTATTGATCTGAAGCTCCAATCGCCGCTAACATTGTGCCCTACAATAAATCACCTCAATATGACATCTCCGTATCAGCTTAATAGAAAATGGAGCGTCTGTATTTTTGACGGTATTAAATATAATACCTTCGGAATATACCGTAATAACGTCATACCGCCCAAGCCTACCGCCATGCTTTTGGTGCTGTGTTTTCTTGTGTTGTGTTTCAGCTCTTTTCTAGGTCAGATAGAAAGTAACCAAGTGCATTGTGTACATAAGCAGAGGGTCTGTCTTCAGCTGCTGCCGCCTAAATATGCATTAATTATAGTGCCCTTTTATTATTTAGCTTTCTTCCACTTTACACCGTATGTCATGATGATTCAGCATAAGTAAAACCCATCACTGTCAGTATTAGAAACCGTGCACAGTCATCACAAGTAATTGATTCTAGCGGGTAATTCAAAGAACATGCTATAACAAATAAAATTATCTCATAATAAAAAGTATAAAATATACTTGTACGCTATTTTGTACTGTATAATTCTATAAATATAAATAACTGTTTTTAAAGGTAAATGTAAATAAATAATTATATAATATATAAATAATATAATGTAACTATTTTTAAATCAGGGCTTATGAGCCTGGTTCGTTTTCAGTGTCACGGTGTTGGAGCAGGGAGTGCAGTGTGAAAAGTGAAAATACCTCTGAACAAAAGTAGCCTTTTTTAGTCCAAAAGCAAAGGGCAGGTTTAGACAAAAGGACGGCATGTAGCAATGGTCACTGAGGACCCGGCCCGGTAGATGGAGAGCTTCCAGTCTCAGGACAGACCTGCTGTCACACGTAACACACTGAATGACTAGAACAAGAAAAAGAACAAAATCCGAATGTGACTTTCCACTTACACTTTAGCTAAGAGGCTAAATGTAAAGTAAAATGATAAAAAAGTGGTGTTCTTGTGGTGGCTGGGCTGTGTTGCCTCTTGTTTGTTCCCTTGTTTGTTCTCGCTTGTGTTTCTGTACTTTTCTCTGGATGTTTAACAATAATGGTGTGCCTCTGTTACTGGTTTTACAACGAGTCAATACATTTGACACGTTAATCTCCTTCATACTAAGGCGAGTCTATTGGCGTGCTTTCACAGTTCAGCATGGCGTCTGAGATGAGATTGGAGTTAAACTGTAGCGTCTTACCTTGATGTGTGTGGGTTTTTTTTGAAAAAGGTCCTGAGATATCAGCATTCTGAAATAGCAATGGTGAGTGTAGGGTTTGTTTTAAGGTAGGGGGCATACTGTAAGAGGGGCCATAATTCATACACACACTCAGAAAAAAGAGGACAAATTTTCACCTTTGCTTGTCACTGGAGCTGTACCCTTGTAATTGTATCTTCTAAGGTCCAGAAATAGACTCTGAGTAACATCCCAAAGATACAAACAGCATTAATGTACCATCAATGGCACAGAAATGTTCCTCAGAGTCCATTTCTGCACCTTAAAAGGGACAGTTACCTACAGCTAAGGGTACAGTTGGCAGATCCTTTAGAGTACAGCCCAGTGACAAGCAAAGGTATGGATTTTTACCCTTTTTTTCTGACAGTGCAGAGATTCCAACCTTGTTATTAGCCAATGATATGTTTTGAATCGGTGAGTGGCAGGTGAGGGGGCCATTCAGCTTTCAATCAACTTTGCCCCTGTGGCCCCGCCCCCCTGTGAAATTCATCTTTTCCTGACGTTGCCATTGACTCCTTGCACTTGGGGCAAATGAGGCTGCTTCAGCCAAAAACAGGACCTAACCCCACCCCCCCGGAAACTATAGCTGATTGGACATATGGATTCTAATCCAGATTTGTGGCTAAAAGGCAGGGCCACAGCACCTGGAAAATACTTTTGTTTACTGAACTAACAAACATGAAACAGAAGGGTGGCTGTAAAATGTGATTTAATTAAATTTACACAGAAGCAGAGTCTATGCCGAACTATATAGAAGAGAGTGAGAAATGACAGCATATAAATTAAGCTACAGAACGCTGAATAAATGTCTTTGAAGTTCTCCCAGGGGAGAGTACAGCTGACTGTTGGGTGCAAGAATTTTAGGGGAATGTTATTCAGCATATCTCCATGTCGCACAGCTATGCAGGAGACCAGGGAGGCGCTAGAGAACGTGAGAACGGCACTGGACACCCTGCAGGACGGCACCGGCAAGCTTCAAGCAGAACTCAACGGTATCCGCTCCAGCCTGAGACACACCCTTAATGACCCGGCCTGCTTCGACAGTGCCGTCTCACACACCTGCAGCAACATCCGCAGCACGCTCAGCCAGCTGGTCATCGGGGCCAACGTCTCCGCGGTCAGTGTCCCGCCCCCCTCCCCATGCCACAGCCTTCAATGCGGCGCTCGTTGCCGCCACGGCTGGAAACGTGTTGACCAATAGTTGTAAGGCCAATATTCTCATTCTGAATTTCAGTTGCCAGACGTAAGTGGAGAACTTGCCCGTGTGGACGGCGTTCTCAAGACTGACCTGAGCAACATCGTTCAGAAGGTTAGTATTCTTCTCAAACTAACCCATCGTGTTCCATCCACTGTCCTCCAGTGAGCTCCTCAGCTGTCAGGTCTTGCTGTGGTCCAGTCTACTAGACATCTACAAACCGTGGTCTGACATCCCATAGTCCTGGCATGGTCAGTCTTATCCACCCCAGAACTATGTCTGCATGCAGGTTTTTGGGGTAACCTTTAGGTCAGCCGTTCAAACCCAGGTATGAGGACTCTTCAGCCGATCAGTCTGCTAATTGGTGATCTAATTAGGGAGCTGCAGCGAAAACACGCAAAGCCCTTTCTGGATAAGATTGGCCACCCCTGCCATAGTCGCGCGTCAAGTATCTTTCACATTTTTCAGAATCAAGATTAGTCGCCTCTAATTTTATGCTCATGTCAGAAAATGTTCCCAGTGTTCCCCGACTTATCACTGTCTTTGTTTGCTGCCCCCCCCCCCGCAGGGGTATTTATCATTTAACGACACCCGCACCTTGGTGAAGCAGCAGACGAAGGATGTGGTTTCAGGTACGTGCAGGTGGCTGTCAACGCAATGGAAAATGCAGCAAATAAAACCGTTTTGTGTGAGGCAGCCTGGCACAAACCTCACCAACCGTCATTCAGGTTTAAGATAAGAGCCACTTTGTTGTCATTATGCTTCGGTACATTAAAATTGTGTTGACATCTCTGCTTGTGCAGCAATTGTCAAAATAATGACAATAGAAAAACACTGATGAAAGCCAGGTAGTACAACAGGTAATTCCACTAAAGTGCAGACAATGGAGAGCAGCATATGTGTCGGTTACTATATACAAAATGCAATTATGTATATTTTCTTTTCTGATGAAAAAATGGCTAAAATATTTTATAGCTTCAACACCATGTTGCTTTCCCGTGTGTCTGGGTCTTTCTTTGAGGCCCCATGGTCTGATATTAAAGCCAATACTTATCTCTTGCTATCCTACGTGCGTTCATAGCCCTGCCTCATAAGTGAGACTAAATTAAGTGCTTCTGCAGAACAGTGGCCCCCAGTTTTTTGTAGTGTGAAGTGTCCAGGATGCCCCCCCCCCCCTCCCAGGGGCACATCAGCCGCAGAAATGCTGTAAGTGCTCTGTTCTTCCTGAGCTCGAGGTTCTCTGGTGCAGGAGAGTTCCTTAATGAGTTGGCCCCGTTTTCTTCGGTCAGCGCTGACCCCTTTGGTCTGTCTTCTCTAGACTCACAGACACAAAAGCGAGAGAAGTATGGATACTAAATGCTCCCTTGGGCCAGCACCCCTCTTCTCTGTAGGCCTCATCTACACTGAATCCTTCATCCTACCATGCAATCCTGTAGAATCCCTATCAACTCCCCTTGCTTTTCAGGTCTGCTGTATATATTCCTCTACACATGACTAGCCATGCACAATTCAAATGAGTACATCATGGCTGCTTCAATAATGTGATGAACATACTCTTTCCATAGACCATCAATCCAGGAGTGGTGCACTTACATACATTAATTTAATAGTAATAATAATAATAATAATAATAATAGTGCTTTATAAATCAATTCATGGTTGTTAAAGAAATATATTAATGGTGCAACAGTTCTGAAACCCAGACCGAAGCTGAGATACAAACATCCACGATCTCATGTCACGGTAATGGAAACCTGAACATCGGCTGTTACATTACTCATTACTTTACTGATGTTACAAACTTCATTGTTAATTTTTTCACAATTGACACTATGACGCATATGTATTACACAATTACTATTCTATTTTAAGCTAGGGTAAGCTGTATATTTTGTAAATACACATTATACATATTTTATTGTCTTCCAACTGCATGTGTCATGTGACTACTTTGGTCCAATCATGATCAAGTGATTACGATGGGCTTAAGATGGATAATAACCCCCTGTAGTGTTCCAAATTGTTGGTGTTTAATAAGACCCTCCCCCCTCCAAAAAAAAGGCCGAGGTCTGAACCGAGCTGTGGGTTTGTAGAATGGTAACGTGCCCAGAATTTATGCTAATGACTTTCAGAAATAAAATGCTGTCCTTCTTAAGGTAGAACCGACCCGCAAACCATCAGCAAACCACCATCCTGTTACTTCATTTTTACATGGTCCCTCAACCCTGGACATTATAATGCCGATTGATATTGGTTCAGATTCCAGATCAAGGTTCCATTTGTAACTGCTACTTCCATCACCCAGTGTTGAGTGAGTAATATGTATCTCCCCACCGCAGGTGCCCAGGACATACTGGATGGCATCGGCACCAACATCGCCTCCTTCTCCAAGATGTTCCCCATCCACGCCTCCATGTACAACTTCACGGTCTACCTCACCCAAAGCCAGGTGAAGATCGAGGCCTTCTACCCAGAGATCGAGCTGATGGACTTCTACAGGTACCAGTAACATCCCAGCCCAGGCTTTATGGGCTTACAGAAGGTGTCCCACAACCTCCCAGAGCCCAGAACATCTCTAAGGGTCAGAGACATCTGCACCTGATTCTGCCTGTGATCAGTATGAATTTCCACTATACTGCCCCACAATGACAAAACACACCAACAGCATATTTAAGATATATAATATATAAGAATATATATAAGAAAAGTATATAAAAAAGTGTGTTATGACCAAAATCAGTTCATTTGGCTCTGTTTTAATTTGTGGAAAAATATCTTAATTCAGCTATGCTCAGTTTTGAACAAAATATTATCATTTCCCTACCTACTGCACATATGGACAAACTAATAACGTTCTCAGTTGCTGTGTAGTTACTGTGTTTTCCCTTTGTGGGGCAGTATATACTTGGCATGTGAAATCACACGCATTTTATAAATAATGTACATAACCTGAGTATAAATGTTGCATTATTACTGCACAAAAATATATATACACACTCACGTCATCAGCTTGGTATGTTCACTAAGATCTGAATCTCCTGGTATCTCCTGGCCTTCCCTAATGGCTTTAACAGATCCTTAAATGTTTTTTTTTTCTTTGCAGATGGACGGGCTGCATTGCTATATGCTGTTTGCTGGTGCTCATCCTTTCCTTTAACTTCCTGGGCCTGCTCGGTGGTTACTGTGGTTACGACAAGCACGCCTCGCCCACCACCCGCGGCTGCCTCTCCAACATGGGTGGGAACCTGCTTATGGCGTGAGTAACCTCATGCCCCACGCTGCCAGGGGCGTGGCCACGCCACAAGCCAGCCAATCAAAGCTTCCCTGAAGCCTAGCGATCTCAGTATACCCATCCTTGCTGTAGCTGTCCCTGCTGATCTGTGCGGTCATGTTTCCAAATTTTGTAGCATTTTTTTCCTTTACAAATCTCTTAATTTCTTGATCCCTCATGTGGAAACTCTCCTTTTGTCTACCTCATCTTGGCACCCGTGATGCTGGGGGTTAAGGGCCTCGCTCAAGGGCCCGCAGATATGACTAGTCTGCCATGGCAGGGCCCAAACTGGTAACCTTCTGATCGCGGGCACAGAGGCTGGGCCACACACTCCAACGATAAAATGGAAATGTATCTCGACGTGCTTGTTACTTTCTAAACACATCCTGTGACCAGGGTTGTCAGAGGGGCATGGATACCCTGGCAGATTCAGGGGCCCCAACATTATACAGGGGCCCTTGAATGTGTAAAATTATAAAATAGCCACAATTTCTAGCCACACCCCTGTCTAGTCATGTGAATTGTAATTTACAGCAAGAGAAAAGCACTAAACATTTAGGGCGAATCTTTCTCCATTTTCCCATGTGTCTCAGTGGTGCTGGCTTCAGTTTCATCTTTTCCTGGGTGCTGATGGGGGTGGTGACCGTCACGTTTGTTGTCGGGGGCAACGTGGAGAAACTCCTATGCGAGCCCTTTGAGAACAGGGAACTCTTCAAGGCAAGTGAAAGTGAAGGTCGATGGTGCACGGAGACCAGTGCATTCTGGGGATGCACAGAGATGCCCCACACATAGAAACATTGCTCTGATTTATCTGACATAAGTGGCACTTGTAGATTTTTGTAACACTTCTCTGTGCAGGTCATAGACACCCCATACGCGGTCAATCCAGACATGAAGAACTTCCTCCCAGGGATGCTCTTCCAGAACCCTCGGATCGACCTGACCCTGGAGAGTGTCTACAGGTCACTTTACATTTTTTAATAGCGTTAATCATGGCTGGAATGTACTTATAGCACTTGCCAGCAGGTGGCAGCAGAGGAGCTTTCATGCATTTTGTTCTTGCGATGCATCGTTGCCTGTTTGTACCTGTATGTTTCTTTTGGTAGTAACTGCAAAGACGGCAAGGGTGTTTTCTCTGCACTGAAGCTGGACAACATTTTCCATGTGAACAGGTTTTTGAACTCCAGTGTGGTGAGTCTGCGTAGAGTCCCTGCGTAGAGTCCCTGCGTAGACTCTCCATTGTTCCATGAACACACTTATGGACAGGCAAAGCCAGATGAACCTTTTATAAACCAACCTGCTTCTGCACATCTCGGGTTCGAACCCCCTCTGATGTTTGTTCCATGCTGTTTTAAGCTGGTCCTCCTCTCTCCCAGTACGCCAGGAACATGGCCAGGGTCTTTGAAGATGTCAAAGTAGACCTGAAGGGTATCGTCCTGCTCGAGCCAGTAGGAAGGCAGAATCTTATCAATTTTGCCAACACAGGTGTCGGTGAGATCAACTACGCTGCCTTCCTGGCAGAGGTAACCAACCTTAGTTTTCATTTCCCCTGTGGGCGGTCCTCCTCTTTCTACATTCTCTGGCTGATCTATGATTTGCAGAGTATAGTCTACTCTGAAAGCACTGTCTACTATGCTCTGGTAATCTGTGTAGGCTCATAATGGTGAGGAGGTGAGCGTAATTACATGGAATTATGATTATACTCCTGCTCAGAAGGGGATGTATCTGTAAGGTATGAACACGCTCTGTTCTGTTCTAAATTTCTGTAATGACATGTTCTGCATTTCTTACAGGTCAACAAAGGTGTGACGAGGGTGGATTTGCTGGCATTTGCCAGCAAACTGGAAGCTCTGGCCGATGAGCTGGTGCGTTTCGAAGATGATTTAAATAATTAAAACTAGCTTTTTTGGATTTAGAATTAGAATGCACTTTATTGATCTAGAGCAGCGAGCATGTTGAGCACAGACGAAGATACATTGAAAATGCAAAAGACAAGATGCGAATCAGCATGTAAAGTAACAGGGCAAACTAATTGAATTCAATGTTTCCATCGGTATATTCGGATTATTAAGTGTATTTTTTGAATATCTTGTTTGGTACATTATCAGAGCTCATTGTTGGTTCTGGAAACAGTCAAGACCTCGATTGCATGTTGCGAATTGAGGCTTTTGCAGAAGCACAGGCTGGATTCAGCACCAGGTGAACTGAAGTGGAGTGCTTGATATGGATGACTCTCTCTGTTCTATCCCCACTGCAGCCACGGGGGGCGCTAGAAAACGCACTGAAGGGCCATGCCACCATCATCCGGCAGGTCCACAGCCAGCGGGTGGTGCCTATGGGGCAGGCCATGGTAGGTTCTTCATGTGCTTGAGGGAGTTTTATTTACACAAAAATGTTCTGAGGACAGAACGAAAAATGATTGGCTCAGAGAGATAATCAATCAGACTGTAGATGAGGCAAGACCAAGACATCTGATTGGTTGGTCCTGCCTCCTCTAGTTACTTGGACCCACCTCCTATACAATCTGATTGGTTATCTCTCTGAACCAATCATTCTTCGTTTTGCCCTCAGACCATTTTTATGTAAAACTCCAATGAGTATTTATATTATCCAGCAGAGAAGTACACTTCGAGACTCGACCTGTAATGAAATGCACAGGTTAAATGCTCGCTTTTCAAAGTCCGTCTCCCTGTATAAAAGAATTCGTGTGCTGTTCCAGGTACTTCTCTGTGACAATATAACTTGAACTCTCAATTCACATCCTTTGGAATTCTCTGACCCAGTAGGATAAGTGGGTTGGAAAATGGGTTGATGGACAATTGTGGCAGTGCACAATGTATCTTCAATGCATTATGCCTGCACTGAATGGAGCGATAACACACAAATAAAGCACAGTGTGGTTTTAAAGTCTAACTCAGCATCATGAAATGTAGCCTTATTTATTCTCAGCTTTTTTCACCCTGTCGACATCCTTTTAACGGCTGCCAAGAAGTATGTTAGCGCAAAGGGAAGCCATGTTTCCCTTGTAAGTGTCTGAAACTGGACAAACATTGTCAGTCCCCGTCTGTCCTGTAGCCTGTGATTGTGATTCAGCAGAAAGCTCCGGAGCTCCTTACCCCAGTGGAACACTGCACTGGTTTTGATTGATCCAAATTAAATAAATCATTTATAATCAATCATCATAATAATACTGTATATGTTAGTAATCATAAATTCTTTCCACTATTTAGTTTTTATACAATCTTTTATTTTCTTTTTTCATTGTATGTGTTTTTGAACATAGTAATAATGTTTCGTATTATTATCACATTATACCAAGTGGTTATATTACATAACAAAAACGATCCATAACACTTTATTAGGCATTCCTAATGCATTTCATTATCTACGTAAACAGATAAACTTATATTAGAAATTTTTGTGATTAAATATATCATTGAAATGTTATGTGGTAACGTGTGGATTGTATCTATTTGATTATCACTGTATATGTCTGCATGCACATATGTGCATGTTATTTTGGAATCGTACTCCTTGTAGTTCTGTTAAATTTTAACGAGTCATGATCCACTTTGAACTATTAGTACCCCACATCACCAAAAACACCAGAGCGACCTCATATCCACAGGTCTCCTAAGCATTTACGGTTACATTTTGCATATATTTCACTCTGGGTGTGCACCAGTTTGTGAGCGTGTGCACCAGTGTGTGAGCATGTTCTCTGCTTTCTGTCATAGAACACACTGAGTCAGAGCATTGTGATACTGCAGAGGACAGCCAGCGACCTTCCTGTAAGTCTGAAGTCCACAGCCTCTCTTAGCCTCAGGACCAAACAACATCACAAAGTCTGATCGTCTGGTCAGTTAAACTGACCACCATTCCATGTTCACTCCCTAAGGAGCCGTGTGTAATAAGCTCATTCAAAAGAACTCTTGGATGAGGTCCATTAGACCCTCGGATGCCTTGTTGCCAGCTATCTATAGAGAAGTAGACTGGTAACTTGGGGAAAATGTTAAGATGTTTCTGTAAGTAGTAAGTGCAAGAGATGGGTTTTGTGGGGGAAAGAGCTTGACTACCTTTCCTCAAAAATAAACCTGTACATCATTTGGCTTTAGGGACTCTCATATGTTATTGTCAAAACCTGTTTGTTTATGCTCAGGCAAAAATCACCAATATCCTGAAAGCTATTGATGCAGCAGAATATCTGATTACCCAGAATGCAACGCAAGTGATCAAGCAGGTAAAATAACTAAAGCAGGGGTATCAAACTCCAGTCCTGGGGGGGCGGAACCCTGTGTAGCTCAGTTCTTTCCCTGTTCCACCACAAATGATTCAGCTCAAGAGCTGTGCTGTAATTAGCACAAGGAGTTGAATCAGGTGTGTTAAATGAGGGGAAACACAAAAATGTGCAGGGCTCCGGCCCCCCAGGACTGGAGTTTGACTCCCCTGAACTAAAGTATCACTGTAAAACATGATCATTTCAAGCTACTTCACTAATTAACACGGTTCATTGTTCTCTCCTCATCTAGGAAACTTCAAAATATATCCTGAACATTGTCGGCTACTTTGAACAGTATATAGAGTGGGCCAAGAATTCAGTAAGTAGTCGTTGGAGAACTTCAGTTCATAAATAACATCCCTGACTTTCTATCCTGAACTTTCACACTGTGTGCAACTTTACCACCCGCAGGTGCTTGTGCCATGTTAGCAACATCAGCAAAATTATCTGCACCAGCACATTATTTTGATTTATGTACAGCAGTGTTTCCCAATCCGGTCCTCAGGTACCCGTTGACAGTCCACATTTTTGCTCCCTCCCAGCTCCCGGTAGGGAGAAAACGTATGGACTGTCTAGCAGGGAGCTGAGAGGGTGCAAAAACGTGGCCTGCCTAGCAGGGAGCTGGAAGGGAGCAAAAACGTGGACTGTCTAGCAGGGAGCTGAGAGGGAGCAAAAACATGAACCGTCTGTGAATCCCGCAGGATCAGACTGGGAAACACTGACGTACATAATTCATTATATTAATTTTCTTGATTGTCCTTCAATGTTTCGCACAATATGCCAAAGTAAATTCCTTGTATGCGAACGTGATAAAAAATGGTTCTGACTCTGATTAGCACGCTACATTGTTTTTCAGATTGAACTAGATGTGGGAGTCTGCAAGCCTTTGAGCAACATCATGGACACTGCAGATATCGTCACCTGTAGCTTCATAGTGGACTCAGTGGTGAGATACGGTATCTTGTGACGGTGTTCAGCTCTGCGGGGGCTGTTGGGTAGGAGGTGGGTGGGCGTGATACTGCATTCAGTTGCAGTTTGCTCATCGCCCACAAAAAATCACAAGACACGTCCTCATCCATGGACAAACCGGAGAAATGCGGCCTGTGTGTAGAGGCTGAAAGGCAGACCAGTGACAGTCCATGTGTTAGGAAGCCTGTCAAAGGTGTGGCGAGGGGATCTCGCGAGGGGAATGGAAATGATTTGGGAACTAAGTCACAACACAATTATGTTGCTGTAAGGCTTAAATTCTTATCTAGTCCGACTGAGTGCATAGTGAGGCTGACAGCATTTGGTAGAATAGAAGTACCTCCTTTCTGCAAGGATCAAATAACCAACGAAAGCTTACTTGTGTGGAGACTGCAGACTCAAAAAGGAGGTGCTTAGAAAGTTTCGCCTGATGTTACTGCAGGGATTGAGCTCTGGTCTTTCAGGAAGAAAAAATGACATGCAACGCTTTTTGCACTCATATCTGTAGCACAGCACAGTCCTGGGTAAAAGTTAAAAAATAATTTAAGTCAATGAGAATTTTTAGGTTGATCTGTTGACAATGAGAAGAAGTTTAAGAAAGCGTTGTGTGTGAAGACCGGAGTGACACATCTGTATAAACTGCACTTCCTTCTCTATCTCCCAGAATGCCTTTTGGTTTGGGCTGGGCTGCTGTACAGTACTCCTCATACCCAACATTATACTATCTGTAAAGCTGGCCAAATTCTATCGGCGAATGGACACTGAAGATGTATATGATGAGTGAGTATTACAGGTCCGCTACTGCAAGCGTCAGATCGGACTGGATTTTCCTTCTTCATTCTCTTGATCTTTCCTATTCCCATTTTCTCCCTCTCACATCCCCCTTCCCCAACTTCCGTTTGGTCTCTCCCATTCCTTATTTCCCCCTTTTCCCTTTTTAGTGGCCCCATCCTTGCATGTTTACCACTAATCACCACTTTCCTATGGTTTTGTCCTTAATCTGTCCTCCTGTTTCTTCTCCTTCTCTAATGCCTC
Organism: Hyperopisus bebe; assembly: GCA_026777045.1. NCBI lineage: Eukaryota > Metazoa > Chordata > Actinopteri > Osteoglossiformes > Mormyridae > Hyperopisus > Hyperopisus bebe. The sequence goes on from JAODJW010000050.1 coordinate 1,340,065, forward strand.
TCTCTCCACTTCCTCCCCCCATCTATTTCTGTTTACCTTCTTCCTAATCTGTTTGATTTATCCCTGAAGCACCCCCCCCATCCTCACTTCTATCCGATTCCTTCCTCTAATATTTGCTAATAACCAATGTCCTCCTCTCTCTTCCTTTCAGTTCCTCTGTCTCAGGGACTTGGCACTTCACCTTGTGATAACCATTCCTGCCCTTTCCATTGCGTTTATAGTCTTTCATAACTTACTTTCTGCATCCCTAGCACCATGTGATGCACTCTGCACTTTGAGGACAGTTAATACATTTTACTAAAAAAAAACAGTACAGAATAATGACATCCAAGCCACTTTATGAGATAAGTTGCTGCCGAGATCTTAGTTAGCAATCCAGAAACCCTCAGTGCATTTATTGTACATGTAATGGTATTTTTTCCTTCTTTATGTCTTGTAGTGTGACAATACCCATGAAAATGTAAGGTTTCACCCCCATTTTATGTTCTTTTCCTAATTTAAATCCAGCTTATCACCTGTCATTCCTGGATGTTCTCTGCTTATGCTAAGCATTTTGTAATGCTACTTTCTTACACTTTTCTGGTGCTGCTTTTAGCCTTAAAGCCTTTTTTCCCTTTTTTGCTTTATTTGCTCAAACATTTTAAAACGGCAGAAACAATGAACCTAACCTTTAAAAAGAAGTATAAGTCTATCATGTTTATTTGATTTTTATCACTTTATTTCATATCTAAAAGAGCATTTTAAGATGTATACTTGCCTATTTACAGATTTATATGCATATCTGTACAGTCTGTACGTGTCATTCTAGAACATCAGGCCACATTCTCACTTAGTTCCATCTATTACCATTTGTACATTTTTGTTTACATTTCTTTTATATCCAATGTTTTGTTTCAGTATGGAAATTGGTAATAATGGTTATCATAATCAGCATTTGCAGTGTATTCCCAACCCTGTAATGGCCAGGTAAAATCCATATATCTACATATAATACTTTTTTAATTGCATGCCCTTTCAGATGCAGTTGGTGGTGGTTGTAGTGGGTTGTAGAAGATATGTTGATGCAAGGAATGAGTGCATGATAAGGGCTAGTAATCATCTGACAAAACCCTCTAACCTATTCTTAGGGTGGTTAAGTATGTATTCGTTACTACAAATTATAGCCAAATAACTTTTACTAAAAAGGGTTTTTAGTCACCGAATAGGATTTACTAGAATAAGTTATAATCAACAGTGAAGTCAAATTCAATATTTAAATAAAGTCTTACGGCGACAAACCACAGCAATCGCAACCACCATCCAGCAAGATAATTTGAAATAATTTGAACCTATTACAGCGATAATAGAAGCTCATTATTGCCAAGTGAAACATTTAAAGAGCCAATCATTGAAATGTTAACAGAAATATGTCGACATTTTGGCTTCTTGCTGCGAGTCTGCCAGACTGCATTGTCGTAGGCTTGATTTGCATGACGTGGCGATAGAATTACGACTAACGCCGGTGGCCCACGCACATTGCTGGCTTTCGTGCCTTGACTTGCAGTCTCCTCCCGGTGCACTGTAAGAAGAGGTAGGACTGCAGGCATTTTGCATGGACATCATTGTCTATACCTTGCGTGCTCACTTCCCCGACTCACATTAATCTGTCAGCCATACAACCTCTGACACCTGAGGAAGTCTCCTAACCGCATGAATGGGCTTCCGACAGTTTTCTTCAGCTGCCTGTGTGGCGTGACAGAGTTTAAAAGCTGGAGGCTGAATTGCCCACAAAGGGTCATACTGTTGGCTGACTGTAGTCAAAACACTTCGTAATGTTGTTGAGTGTCTCCCCCATTGGATGGATTGCAAAATATCAGTTGGTCTTAAAATAATATTCCATTCGCACCAGTGCATGGCCCATCTCCTCATGTGTCATTAGAATTTCCATTAATATTGTGTGCCGTCTTTAAAAATCATGTAGGTTCTAGAATATTCTATCCACCCGTCTAGTGTGCCACCTACTCGGTACAGGGTTGCTGGAGGGTCTACTTTGACCTACATGTATATTTCATAATACCTCCATAAGCAGTGCATGTTCTTCTTTGGCGTGCACTACCACGCTCACAGCTTTCCTCTGTTAGCTGAAAGGCCTGAATGAGCCACGTGAACGTTATTCTGCCGTTAACCATCCCCTGGACTTGTTTTTGCACCACTAGCGTCTCTACTTATGATACAATGACTAGATTTCCCCGCGCCTCAGCACCCCCCAGGCATGCGGACTGGTGAGCCCCCGACTGGTCAGGTACTGACAGCCGTGCTACAGGAAGTCCGTCGCATCTTTTCATTTTGCTCTGTTCGTGTGCCTCTGGGTCTGCCCGTGAGGTATGGCCTGCTCTGCTTTCTTCATGTCCTCTGTCATCACTTTGGAACTCCGTCCCCCAGGAGCAGCAGTGTCATCCGACACCTCTTAGCTCTTCTCATGTGCCCTCTCTTGTGATACATCATCCCATACTGTAGGTGGCGCCATGGTGCCAGCTGCTTTTCCATGTTGTTGCAGACAATAATGCTATGACCACCACTAATGTAATAACATGTCAATAACGTAATACATTTCTCAGTTCTTAATGTAATAAAAATCAATAATGTAAGAACTGGCAAACAATATTGATTCAGAACATGTATTATATTATTGGCCAATTAGTACATTATTGTCAGATATTATACTATTGGCTGCTACACGCTTTCATTTTTACTACCAAAACACAACATCTCTCAGATTATCCAATGTGTCCATGCTACTTTCGGATTCTTGTGTCAAGTCATTTCTCGTTCCTTGACACGTCTTTGTGTCAGATAGTTTGACTGAGAAGTTTCGCAATAAACAGCCGACAGTGTCGGAATCTGACCTAAGCTAGCAGCCTCTGCTGCAGAAATGTATGTTAAAAGGGTTAATACGTTTATCCAGATTTCATAAAACAGCCGGACATGCCAAGTTCGTCAGGTATGTTTGCGTAAAGATGTTCGTATGTCATAAGTATAAACATGTAATGCTTACGTTACATTACATTACTCTTTGGTCAAGTTAGGGATAGTACCTAAGTGGTTACGTTCGGAATGCTGGAGGTCTATAATTCTGTTGTGGTTTAGGTCACTGAAGCGTAAGTCTGGATGCCCACTGGGGATGCTGTTTCAGATACTAAACATCACCTGGGGTCTAACTTCTCTTTTCCAAGACAGTTCATTTATGGTGGATGCACTCTGCCCTTCCTCGCTCCTGATTTCAGCTATTCTGTTTCTGTATTCATTCAAGCCTCTTGTCAAATCAATTAATTATTTTCCCTTAAGCTGCAATGTTAGAATTGCAACGCATTTCATTACCGGTACTTAGTTATTTAGTTTGGGTCAATATTTGGTTCCAGGTTAACTAACCCATATCAATGTGTGTCTTGTAGTGCCATCAATGGGATGAACTAAGAGACCCTCGTCGGTAAGTTTTCATGAAGATAATTTTATTTGACAGATCGTATAGTGCACCAGCAATCGGAAACAAGAACTGTGCATTTCTTAAAGACAAAAGACGGAATGTCACCACATTCGTGAGAAGTAAAGCCTTAGTTCTGTTGTTACCCTCCTACGCAGGGTTCCTGATGGACAAAAAAGATGGAGGGATGAGCTGCTGAAGGGGCCGTTGTTGAGCGTATCCCTCCCTGCACGCTCTGTCATAGTGTCCTCTCCACTGCCTCTTAGTCTGGATTTGTACTCTCTGGACCTGAACGTTCCCCCTCCGTCCATTTTCAATGTCAACAGACAGAACACCGAACCACACCAGAAATTCTTAGGTTGTGCGTGTTTTTTTTTTTTAAAGCTGAAACTCGTTTTTATATTCAAAGTGAGATGAAACTTGAAGCCTGGGTGGGGAGTGCTCTCCCACGTACGTCAATTACAAGTACAGTCAATTACAGTATTTCAGAATATTTACCGGTGCAATTACATGACAAAACCAACATGTACATTTTGTATGCTGTCAACTCTGGGACATGTCCCATATATTTTGTTAATATTTGTTTTGTAAACCATGTCCTTCGTATTTATGGTTTTTCTACTGTGTTACATCATCAGCATTTGGGATATAGTTCTGGTTTTGCCACACAATGCACAAACGTTTCCAGTTCAGTTACAGTAACAGTTACTGCAGTGTTGTCTCAAAGAACGTTTTACTGTGAAAACAGTTACAATGTATGACCATTCTTTTTTTTATTTCATTTTTTAGAAAAATGAATAATAATGAACTAATTGGTAAATATGTGCACCTTAAAATCAAAGGCAATCTTGGCTGATTTCCGCAGCATTTTCTTTAGAAACAGCTTGACTGTTGCCTTTATTGTGATATTGGCATATACATGTATATTGTGACAGAATGGAATATTATAAGCATAGATATAATTTTACATCACAGAAAGATTAGATATAACAAGCATTCTGTCATTTGTTGCCAGACATAATAATATCTGACATTACTTCAATATTAAGCTATTGAAATTAATTGAATAATTTTAGACATAGGTTCATCAACATGATATATTTATATTGACTGTGAAAGTAACTAACTTAATTTGGTGGTATGATACACTAAAGGGACAATTTGAAGCCAAAATATTTTGTATTGTAGCTCTGGGGTCTTTGAAGTTAGATTAGGTGCTCTGAAGAAAGGAAATAATATTCCATAATTTTTTTTTATAAAATAGCATAATTTGAAGATTCACTACCAGAAAAAAACTCAGAAATATTTCTGAGCGGTAATAGCATATTATTTCTGGTTTAATGTTATGGAGAGGCACCTGGGCATTCTCAATAATTATTATTATAACACCTGTTATTCAAAGCAAACTAGACACACATGCTGTGTGTAAGACTGTTTCAGTCTGGGTGTCTCGTGTTCACTGCTCTTTGCCCATGTTCACTGAGGAAAGTTGCATGACACCTTAGGACCTGAACTGCAAGCCATGCAGTGACTCGCTGAATGTTTAGGGCTTGAGCGCAAACTAGTAGCCAGTTTCTAACCAGTTTAAAACAGTACGGGACTGGTGGCCACGGGATCCTGACACCACTGGAGAGCTGAACGTGTAAAAAAATGTGAATAAAGAATTCAGTTTGCTGAGTCATTCTTTTTTATTTAACTAAACACAAACACAAAAATCAAATTAATAAATTACATACAGTCACATATAACCTACACACATCTTCCCATATACTTTAAATCATCTCTAGATTACTCATAATACCTAATGTAATGTAAAGGATGCATGAATAGTCATTATACTGTATTGTACTTACACATCCTCATGGATTCAGTGTAGTGCTCAGCATGTGACAAATTCAAGTGTAACCTTCTGGAACTTTCTGGAATTGTTGTATGTATCAAAACCAGGATGGCCGAGTGGTTAAGGCGTTGGACTTAAGATCCAATGGACATGTGTCTGCGTGGGTTCGAACCCCACTCCTGGTAATCATACTTTATGGGGATATACTTTACTTGATGGTTAGAGAAGCGCCCTTGTAATCGAAAGATTGTAGGTTTGAATCCCCCACCAGCAAGTCACCACTGCAGTACCCTGAGTAAGGTACCGCCCCTGAGCACTGCTCCCCGGGCGCTGAATTAGCTGCCCCCTGTTATGTCACAAATGTCACATATGGGTCAAATGCAGAGGACAAATTTCATTGTTGTGCACTCTGTGCTGTGGTCTGTTGACAATGACCACTGATCACTTAATTCTATATAAAATCCATGGATCTGGAATCTGTGGAAATGGAGGGCTGACTAAATGTCATATACTATAAAAATGGTTGATGCAAAATTCATGTATGCTAGAGATTACAGTTCACCGAAAACATGTGAGGACTCACCAAGGGGGCAGCTGGATTAAATAACCCCTCCCTTTGATGGTTTAGTGTCAGGGGAAGAGGTGCAGCAGCAGAAAGCAGTGACGGGTTCTCGTCCTGACACAAAAAGGGGAAAAAAAATCTCTTGTCCAGACATGCTCGCTTCCTTTCAACTTTCAAAAGTAAATACTCTGAAATGAACCCCGCC